>JASDQU010884895.1:21063-33666 GCA_032191745.1 Picea mariana
ATATATATATATATATATATATATATATATATACATATATATATATATATATGTATGTATGTATATTTTTACGTAAGCCAGAGGTGGTCTTTCCAATATAAGCATACAACCACTATTTCTGATCAAAACACCATATAGACAGTCTTATATTGAAACCATTCATAATTGCACAAACCATGAGCATACATGTCACAATATTAATTTCAAGATATGAGATATAACACTTATCAGAAAAACACCAGGTTTGATGCAACTGTTGAGAGGGGTGCTCATTTCCACCCAACCGTAGGCTCAACAATTCCAAATGGATTTACAACTAGCCACCCCTGAGCTTAGACCATGATGCTGTGAGACTGAGTCTTTGTTCGTCAGAAGTCGAGAAAGAAGGTTACTCTCCTTATTCTCTACTTATCAATCACTCTGTATATTTTTCCAGAGTCCTTCCAATTTCTCCCCTCTTGTGATCTCCCTCGCGACTGCCCTCTTCCACACCTCTTTCCTACCTTTTCTTTTCCGACGAGGTTGCATGTGGCACAAAATTCCCTGCGGTGGTCCGGTCTGAGGCTTCCACAGATGGGTGGTTCACCCCCATCCCTCATTAACTCATGAGGAGCCTCTTCACCTATCAACCTAGCAAGTAATTCATTTCGAGGCCAGCGAGCCACTCTTGATCTTTGGGCCAATGAAGACCAAATATGATATTTGTTTTGGTGGAAGTTAACGCCACCATTCCAGGTGCCTTCCACCACCTTTCATCAACCATCGTGGTCTCTTTTTAGCACATCCCCCTCCCAGCAGTCCTGCAACATATATATTCATAACATTATTTACATTTTTCGACCTTTTATACTAAGGTCCATTCAAAATCACACATTCGCATCTTTGAGTCTGCCATAGTTCTTGGCCAGTATAGTTATTTGTTTACAAACTGGGGGAAACAGGGTGTTACAATTCCCTCCCCCTTAAAGGAACATTGTCCTCGATGTTCTATCTATCAATATGACATGTATTTATAGAGGTAAACAAAATCGGGTATGCCTGTTTCATGGCATCTTCCATTTCCCATGTAGCCTCATCTGGGCCAAAATGTCTCCACTGCACCTTGACCTGTGCAATGGTTCGGTTCCAGAGCAGGGTTTTCTTTCTGTCCAGTATGCATTGAGGTTCTGGTAGGAATTCTACCTCTTGTTCCACCTGGATCACAAACTAGTCAATTATATGATTAGAATCATGTACATATTTCTTTAATAATGAAACATGGAAAACATTATGTGCTTTTACTATGGGAGGAAGTGCTAGCCTATAAGCTACAGGTCCCACTCTATCTAGAACCTCAAAGGGTCCACAATACCGAGGTGCCAACTTGGCACAAGATCCCATTTTCGGGGAGCTCTTCCTAGGCCTAACTCTGAGATATACATGGTCTCCCATCTTGAACTCTCTTGGAGTTCTCTTTTGGTCGACATAACTTTTCTATTGGTTTTGAGCGACCTTCAGGTTTTGTTTTATCTAAGTCACTTGTTGTTCCATTTCTTTCAACATATCAGGTCCAAAAGAAATTTTGTTTACGGGATTATTCCAACTGACAGGAGTGTTGCATGGCGTTCCATAGAGGACTTCGAAAGGACTCATCCTCAGGGATTCTTGGTCGTCATTGTTGTAGGCGAATTCCACTGGTGGCAAGTAGTCTTCCCACCTTTTGGATTGATGCATTACATGCATCCTGAGCATGTCTTCTAATATTTGATTCACTCTTTCCATCTATCCATCAGTTTGAGGGTGATAGGTTGTGCTAAATAGTAACTTGGTCTCCAAACCAACCATCAGTGATTTCCAAAAGTTGGAAGTAAATTTCGTGTCTCTGTTAGACACGATCTCTTTTAGCATACCATGTAGTCTAAATATCTCCTTCATGAATACGTTGGTGATGTCTATATCCTTACAAGTTGACTTGATGGGGACAAAATGAGCGAAATTTCTCAATTTATCCACCACTACCATGATGGCGTCATTCTATTTGGTTGAGGTTGGTAATCCGGTGATGAAATCCATGGAGATGGTTTCCCATTTCCATTCTGGGATTGGTAGAGGTTGCAATAATCCTGCTGGGTGTCGGTGTTCTGCTTTTACCTGTTGGCATTCTATGCATTTGGATAAGTACTCAGCTATGTCTTTCTTCAATCTAGGCCAATGGACTTGTTTCCTGGTGGCCGTAATCATCTTCTGGTATCCTGGATGACCATTGTAGGGTCTTTTGTGCAATTCATCCATTATGAACCTCTTCAAGTCGTCACAAATTGGGATATACAATCTGTTTTTGTAAGTGAGTAGGCCTCCTTCCATCATCTGATAGCCTCCATACTTTATCCCTGTGGGTTCTTACTGCAGGTACGAGGTCACGGTCTGGAAGAATGTGTCCGTCTCTTGTGAATTTCTGACTCTTTCCTTGACATCTGTCTCGCAGGTGCTTACAGCTGCCAGGTGAATTGTTTTCATGCTTCTACTAAGGGCATCGGCCACCCTATTTTCCTTTCCTTTAATATGTTTGATTTCAAAATCAAACTTGCTGAGGAGGGCCATCCACCTAGCTTGTCTGGCATTGAGATTTGGTTGGTCAAACAGATATCGCAATCCACAATGGTCTGTCATAAGTACAAATTTTCTTCCCAGGAGGTAATGTCTCCACATTTTCAAGGCGTGTACTATGGCGGCCAGCTCTAGATCATGGGTCACATAGTTGGCTTTGTGCTCATTCAATTTTTGGGATTCATAGCAGAACACACTTCCTCCTTGCATAAAGACTCCTCTGAGCCCTTCCTTACAGGCATCTGTGCACACAAGGAAGTCAGCTTCGAAATTGGCGATCTTCAGTATGGGTGTGTGGGTCAGTAGATGTTTTAGGGTTTGAAATATTTATTCACATTTTTGTGTCCATGTGAATTTTGTCCCCTTCTTCTGGAGGGTAGTGATTGGACTCCCAATCTTGGAGAATCCTTTTTTAAATCTACTATAGTATCCTATCAAGCCCATAAAGGATATGATATCTGAAATGTCCTTTGGGGTAGGCCATTCCATGATAGACCTGATCTTATCAGGGTCTACTGCTACCCCTTCTTCAGATAGGACATGGCCCAAGTAATGTATTTGCTTCTGGAAAAAGTCACACTTGCTAAATTTGGCATAGAGATGATGTTCTCTTAGCACTTGAAGCACAATACTAAGGTGTTCCTCATGTTCCTCTCTATTCTTGGAGTAAATTAATACGTCGTCAATAAAAACCAGCACAAATTTGTCTAGGAATTTGCTGAGCACATTGTTCATCAAGCACATAAAAGTGGAAGGGGTATTGGTCAATCCGAATGGTACCACCACAAACTCGTAGTGACCATATCTCATCCTGAAAGCAGTTTTGTGGATGTCTTCGCCCTTGATTCGGACTTGGTGGTATCCAGATCTCAAGTCAATCTTCGAGAAGATAGAGGCACCTCCCAATTGATCGAGCAAGTCATTGATCCTGGGTAAGGAGTACTTGTTCTTTATGGTTACCTTATTGAGTTGTCTATAATCTATACACAGTTGGAGGGTACCGTCTTTCTTTTTCACAAACAGGACTGGTGCTCCCCATGGAGACACGCTAGGCTGGATATATCCTTTGTCCATCATTTCTTTCAATTGTAATTTAAGTTCAACTAGCTCAGGTGTGCTCATCCTGTAGAGTGTCCTAGACACTGGCACCGCTCCTGGTGCAAGTTCTATTGAGAATTCGTTGTCCCTTCTCGGAGGTAAACCTCGTACCTCTTCCAGGAATACATATTTGTATTCTCTTAGTGTGGGGTGGTCTTCGAGGCTTGGTTTGTCACCTTCAATTGTTTTCAACAACTGTATTGCATATAGGGGACATCCTTTTCTGCAATACTTTCTCATTTGAAGAGATGATATTTGTCTCACTGAGACAGGTTTTGGGATCCCTTGAACGGTTATTCTCCTTCCTTCTTCACTTACACATTCCAAGGTTTTATGGTAATATTCCAGTTTGTCTTTATGGGTGGCTAGCCAGTCCATACCAATCAACAGATCATACGATCCCAGGGGTAATATGTTAAGGGTTTCTTGGGTGGGGAATTCGCCCATAATGAATTGGCAGGCTGGTATGACCTCTACTACCCTTCTTTTGGTGCCAGTGGCTAACTATACCAACCAAGGCTTGGCATTTGAATGTGGTTGTAGTTTACATTTATCCACATCCTTAGGGGCTATATAACTCAAATTCGCACCAGGGTCAATTAGAATAGACACTAGATGGTTGGTGATCATACCTTCGATTTCCACCACTGAAGCTTGGCGGTCAACTTGGTTATTGTCCAAGGCTGCATAAATTTGCGGTACACTCCAGGCCACGTTATTGATGGTGGTAGCTTATTGAACGTTTTAAATTCTTCGGCTATTTTATTGTCGGTGCGGGCAGTCCCTCAGTAAATGTTGTTCTCCACAACCCCAACATTTCAAAGGTTCTCTCTTTGGGTTAACAGTCTTTACTGGGGCAAATCCAGAAAGCTTATTTCCACTCAAGGAGTGAAAGTTCTACTGGTGTACACTTCGGGCTGGGAAGCTCATCCTTGAGTTCTTTTTATAGTCCTTAAATCTTGGGGATTTAAACCCCCTTTTCTGGAATCTCGAACTATTATTTTTCTTATAGCCTTCGCGAGGTCCTGTCTGATGCCCAAGCTGTTCATAACAATATTTTTCCTTTCGGATAGTATCTTCTAGGGTCTTTGGTTCGTTAAATTCAATCCTGTTCTGATAGTCCTTAGGTAGTCCACTAATGAAGCATTGCACCTTTTCCTTTTCTGCTTTTATGTAGGGTACATACCTTAGAAACTCGAGGAATCTACTGACATATTCCTCTATGGTGAGTTTCCCCAACTTGAGTTCATAGAATTCTTTAGTCTTTTCGTCGAAGTATTTTTCCGACGGATATTTCTTCCTGAAATATTTCTCAAACCGTTCCCAAGATAGGTCTTCTTCATGAATCCATTTTACATTCTTAAGGTCTTCCCACCAAATGGAAGCCTTTCCATTCAAGTTGAAGGTGGCTACTCGGGCCTTCAATTTTTTTGAGAATTCATGGACTCTAAAATACTTCTTTAGTCCAAGTAGCCAGGTCTCTGCTTCCTCTCCCTTCTTTATTTCACCGTCGAAGGAGGGTGGTTTGGCCTTCTTGAACTCTTCGAGATTTTGACTCTTGGAAAGTTTGTGCTTCTTTCGTTTCCTTTGGGAATGAGAACTAGTTCTGCTGCTAGAAGATCCCTCCAAGTCGCCAGCTTCCTTTCCAGAAAAATCATCTGACGCTTGTCCCTTATCTCTGGGGTGGACCTTTTTCGAGGTGCTCCTCTTAGTGCGGCCACTGACATGAACACGTTTTTGTGTCTCAGGTTCATGTTGCAATTGCCTTTGTATGTCGGATAAGCTCTGCAGTAAAACTGCATTAATTTTCATTTGCTTCTCTTGCTCTTTTATCATCCTTTCGTTGTCAGCCTTATAGATCTGTAATTCGACCATAAGGCTCCTCACTGTCTCAGCTAGATCTGGAGGGGCACCTACAACCCTCCTTTCATCAGAATCTTCATCTATATTGTGAGAGCCCTCCCCCACTTCATGGTGAGTCACCATTCTAAAAGTCTGTAATTTCCTGCGGTTGATCCTCCGCTTGTGTGCAAAGGAAAGACGTTGGTTGTTAGTCAATATTTTATATTCATTTATAACTAGTACATAATTCATATTTTTCACATGCATACACACAATAGGGGTTTTTCATTCTTAACTTTGACTTTTGATTAAGGGGGGTTAAGATAGAGGATTACTCCTATTAAGAATGCTTCGAATGGAGTCTTTGTGCAACCCGTTCATGAGCCCAAGTAGGCCAAGTGTTGTAACCATGCTCTGATACCAATTTGTAACACACCTACTATGGAAGATTAAACATTTTTGGCTTTTCCTTCTCTTCTCCGAGGAACAGAATCCCTGAATTCCTATGGGGCTTGTTGTAGACCCTACCATCCCTTATCTATACCTATATGATCATCGGCGATGACCATAGGCCTTACCGGAGAGGTGCTCCTAGCTTTCGCAATTCATGAAATCATGAAGCATGTATTCTCGGTTCCCTGGCTTTTGTGGTGCCGAAACCCGAAGGGAACCAACAGATCATCACAATTATTAACGCCTCAGATTGAATCCTGGCACTCCACCTTCCGGGGTTTCGCATACCAGTTTTTTGCGGTATAAGAGGGTGAGGGACTCCTACCCTTTGGTTTCTCGGGTGCCGAAACATCGAAGACCCTATATCCGCCAAACTCATTTCGGGGTTTCATCCTTCAGAATTTTGTGTCTAGCGAACACAAGGAAAACTGACCTTTGGAGATCCCAGGTACCAAAACGCCGAAACACCAAAACCATGTGTGCTAATCCATTTCGGGATTTCGCCTATCGGGATTTCACGATATGCGAGGACAGGAGGGTTTCACACCTAGGTTTCCTGGGAGCCGAAACTCTGAAACATCATAACCTGTCCATGCTCTATCATTTTAGGATTTCGTATGTCAGGATTTCGAGCTACGCGAAGACAGGAGGTCTCGCATCTGGGTTTCCCGAGTGTCGAAACTCCGAAACATCCAAACTCTAGACACGCTATGCCATTTCAGGGTTTCACAAGTTGGGATTTTGGGACTGGCGAGTACAAGAGACTAGCCTCTAGATATCCCGGGTGCCGAAACACCAAAACAATAAATTCTAGTCATGCTATACCTTTTTGAGGTTTCATACTTCAAGGTTTCATGACTGGCGAGTACAAGGGATCTTACCCTTAGGTATCCCGGGTGCCGAAACATCAAAACACCATAACTCATACGCGCTATTGTCATTTCGGGGCCTCATCCATCTGGATTTCACGATATGCGAGAACAGGAGGTCTCGCACCTGGGTTTCCCGGGAGCCGAAACTCTGAAACATCGAACTCTAAATACACTATATTATTTCAGGATTTTGCAAGTCAGGATTTCGGGACTTGAGAGTGCAAGGGAAGTCACCCTTGGGTATTTCGGGTACCGAAACACCGAAATGCCGAATCTATACACGCTAAGCCATTTTGAGATTTCGCAAGTCGGGATTTCGGGATTTGCGAGTGCAAGGGAACTCTCCCTTGGGTATTCCAGGTACCAAAACATCGAAACGTCGAATCTATACGCACTAAGCAATTTCGAGAATTCGCAAACCGGGTTTTCGGGATATGCGACGACAGGAGGTCTCCCACCTGGGTTTCCCGGGAGCCGAAACTCTGAAATAACAAACTCCAAACATGCTCCACTATTTCGGGGTTTCCTCCATCGAGATTTCGTGGGTCAGGTTTTCAAGACTGGCGAATACATGGGGCCCGCACTTAGGTACCCCGGGTGCCGAAATACCGAAATATAATAACTTCTCCACACTCTATCTTTTCGGGATTTCACAAATCGGGATTTTGGGACTTGCGAGTACAAGGGAACTCGCCCTTGGATATTCCGGATGCCGAAACATCGAAACATCGGGATTTAGCTACACACTGTCATTTCGGGATTTCGCATGTCAGGATTTCGGGACTTGCGAGTACAAAGGAACTCACCCTCAGGTATTCCGGGTACTGAAACTCCGAAGTACCAACTCTTAAACCTGCTCATCTTATTTTAGGGTTTCTTCCATCGGAATTTTGCAAGTCGAGATTTCGGGACTTGCGAGTACAAGGGAACTCGCCCTTGGATATTTCGAATGCCGAAACACCGAAATGTCGAAGTCAAAAGGGACCATTCTCTCTCGTGCATGGTTTTGAGACTTACGCCATAAAATCCTCCAATGGATCCTTGGATAAACTTTCAAAAAGGGTGTCCCTTTGAGGAGATCTATCTAGGGCAATACTTGAGACAAATAAGAGAATAAATTTCCTGAGAACAGCCTTGAAAATTGAATCCGTTCTATATATATATATATGTGTGTGTGTGTGTGTGTGTGTGTGTGTGTGTGTGTGTGTGTGTATTTTTATGTAAGCCAGAGGTGGTCTTTCCAATATAAGCATACAGCCACTATTTCCGATCAAAACACCATACAGACAGTCTCAGTTTCCACCCAATTGTAGGCTCAACGATTCTGAATGGATTTACCACTAGCCACCCCTGAGCTTAGACCACGATGCTATGAGACTAAGTCTTTGTTCGTCAGAAGTCAAGAATGAAGGTTACTCTCCTTCTTCTCTACTTATCAATCACTCTATATATTTTTCCATAGTCCTTCTGATTTCTCCCCTCTTGCGATCTCCCTCACGATTGCCCTCTTCCACACCTCTTTCCTGCCTTTTCTTTTCTGGCGAGGTTGCGTGTGGCACGAACTTCCTCACGGTGGTAAAGTCTGAGGCTTCCACAGATGGGTGGTTCACCTCCATCCCTCATTAACTCATGAGGAGCCTCTTCACCTACCAACCTGGCGAGTAATTCATTTCAGGGCCAGCGAGACGCTCTTGATCTTTGGGCCAGTGAAGACCAAATACGGTATTTTTTTCAGTGGAAGTTAACGCCACCATTCCAGGTGCCTTCCACCACCTTTTATCAGCCATCGTGGTCTCTTTTCATCACATCCCCCTCCCAGCAGTCTTGCAACATATATATTCATAACATTATTTACATTCATTGACCTTTTATACTAAGGTCCATTCAAAATCACACATTCACATCTTTGAGTCTGCCATAGTTCTTGGCCAGTATAGTTATTTTTTTACAAACTGTGGGAAACAGGGTGTTACACCTACATAATCCAAACAGGGTCATTATGATTTTCCTTATCAATATGTGTTTGGACAAACTCATCCACCATATCTAAAAATTGTCTGATTTGTTCATCATCTTTGGAAACCTGTTAGTGTTGTACATTGTTTGGAATTGAGGGTGTATGCCTCATTTCTATATGATATTTTAGTTTGAAGTTCGTAGGAGATACAAACGTTGAGGCTTCTTTGGCCAATGAATCTGCCTGTTGATTTTCTCTTCTGGGGATGTAGTGAACATTAACTGATGAGAAAAAAATTTCAGTTAGATCCCAGGAACAATTTTTGTAAGACCTTAACCTTGGGTTTTTATCCTGATACTGATGATTTATCTATTTTATAATTAATTTTGCATCACCATAGACTTCCAAGTTTTTAATTTTTAACTTCCTAGCAGTCTCTAATCCTAAGACAAAGGCTTCATATTCACATACATTATTAGTGTAATCAATGTCCCACTGTAACCTGTAAGAAAAAGGGATAATAAACTCATATCCAAGTGCCACAAATAGAACTCCAGCTCCTTCTCCTTCACAAGACGAAGCACCATCGAAATACATTTTCCAAACTCCAGTACTATATACATATTTATTTATTTTTTCTATTTTTTATTTTTCTGTACAACTTTCTTCTATACAATCCTCTAAATCATCATCAATGGATAAAATACAATTTCCTAAATCTTGATCTGCGACATAAACAGGATAATTATTCGGATTCAGTGGATCACTTACTGTATATGCCAACCTTGTCTCTATGTACAAGCGGGTAAACTGTCCACTGAAGAATGGGATTGTAGCGTATGTCATGTCAAGTTGAAGGGATCCTCCCAGTTTGGATCCCCAAGACCTGGATAACAACATGCCATACTTTTTAGGTATATCAACAACAACCACATCCATCAGAACACTTTTTACAAGAATCTGTGCAAGATTAACCACTAAATCTTTAATCATGCTTACACATTTAACTTTTCTCAAACCAAAAGAATATAAATCTCTGTATGGTCAAGTAATTTCGAGACCAAGCCTATCCATAATACCTTTGGGCATGACATTATGGGAAGCTCTAGAATCCAACATAAAATTATGAAGAAGATGATCATGCACAATTAGGGTAATGTAAAAAGGAGCGACAATATCTCTGGCACCTTCAAAATGTGGACCAAAAATTATATTTGGTTTATCATCTTCTAAATTTATGACGTTGGCCTGACTTTCAGTATCCGAAAAATTTCATTTTAGCAATTTGTTTTCTGTAGTTAGGGTTTTTTTCTAATTCAACCAGAGGTACAAGGATCTTGATCTTATTTATCTCATTCTCTAAATTGAAATTTCCAGTTGTCTTATCGACTTCCCTGGTTTGGATTTCTATCTCTTTTTTTTATGATTTATCAGTTTGTGTTTCCTTTGTTTCAGTCGGGTTTGTTTTTACAGTTTGGGTTTCGACTACTTTTGTTTTGACATTCTGTGTCTCAGCTAATGGTAAAGCTATCTCATTATATTTTCTCTTCGACAGAATTTTCTTTGGTTGAGCAGTTGTGATATTTCTATCTCTAGGCCTCAGATTATACTTATGTTGAAGTTCGGCCATTATATTATCAACGATTCCTTGATAAGCACATTCTTATGTATTATTTATGCTTTCATCATGATTAGACCAATATTTTGTATTTATAGGATTTTCATAATCTTGTTTTGTGAAAAAAGGTTCTTGGCAATCATCACCAAGATTATTCATATCTTCTTCTAACTCCTCAAAGTTTCGCAGGTCCTCTCCTCCTATAAAAGTTTCGTTCTTAAAGGGGGCCTGAATCTTTTGATCTTCATTCTTGATCTGTATTTGTTGGATTTGAGGATTAGGATTTCTTCTGAAATCTTTTCTAGGGAACTGATCATTCTTAGATTGGTCCAATTCCATTTTCGAGATTTTATTTGACAATTCTTTGATTATTTTTTCCATGTCATCCATCTTTTCTTTCGAGGACCTCCCAGATCCGGAGGGTCCTTCTTGTTCTTTGTATCGTCTGATTTCTTTATTTCCTGGTTCAAATTTATCTTTTAACTTGCCTGATGTCATCATATTTGACTCAACTTCCACAACATCGTTCTTCATTTTAGTGAGGTCGACAGATTTATTTCCCTCAACAATAGAGAAAAATCAGGATCAAAAGCCCCAGCAAAAGTTACTTTCACTACAGATTGGGAAGGTTTAACCTCAGCTGGAATCCTATTATACAATTTATTAAAACTTTGAGTAAACTCAAGAACTGTTTCTGAATTTTTCTTCCTTAAAGATCCAAACTCGGTTAGATAATAAATGTGATCTTTTCTTTCTCCCAATTGTCTGATAAAGGCACTTTCTAACTCATCATATGATCCTATGGAATTTGTTGGCAGTCCTCAGAACCAGTTTCTTACCTGTCCTTCGAAGGTTTGAACTAGAAGCCTCGAATAAACATCCTTGTGTTCAATGCCAAGGATATCATCGAATTGATAGAAGAAATTTATGTTCTCAGTTGTGGTTAGGTCTCCCTCTTCGGTGAACTTTGACAGATTTTTCATATAATTTTCAGGTAAATCATGGAGGGGAACTGGGAGGACCAAAGGAGCATACCTAGCAACTACTTTAGCAAAAATTCTAGGAGGCAGGGGCGGTCCTTGAGCGCCTCCTCCTCCTCCTCCAACACCATGTCCAACACCTCCGAAAACACCTCTAACACCACCTACTCTAGCGGAATCCATTGATAATTTAAGAGATCAAACTTTGGGATTATGGGAAGGCTTTTCAAGAATGTGTAGTGACCTTTCGACCCCTTTAGGATTAAGTGAAACATCTTCAGGAGGTAAAAAATCTGAAAAAGAGGGAAAAGGGAAACGAGGGCTAGGTTCTTCGGATTTACAGGATGTATAAACAGGAGAACCAATAGGATTCAAGTCAGAGTATAAGATGTATTCTTCAAAAATTCGAGAGGTTGGAAGCTTGACTTCAGGAACTGATGAAATATCAATTGAAGCGGGTATTGAGATAGATTTTTTACCTTTATTGGTAAAGGCGACAGTTGGAACAGTTTCAGATTTAATCTCGGGTGAAACCAACTCAGGTTTTAGGGTTTTGGTTTTGATTCTAACAGTAAATGTTTCTTATTAAAAGACTTGAGTAAAATCTTCTTGTGGAGTTAACTGCTCAAATAAAACCCTAGTATCATATTTGGGTTGACAAACTTTACTTACTGATGTAGTAGTCTTTTTAAGATATCTTCTTGGTTTCAAAAATTTTTCAGGGTCAGATATAGACAAAATATGCTTACCATCTGAATTCGTTCTAGTATTTCTTTGACTAAATGTCAGTTTATTAGTTGTGGAGTCGCCAAGTGAAAGATAAAAATTAGCCTTATATTGTATTCAATATTTCTTCACTATCAAAGAAAGAAACTTACCAATTTCATTCTCCCAGGGAAAAATAACTTTGTTTCTCCGTCCCTGGCAACGGCACCAAAAAGATGTTGTTCCTGAGTTTATACTTACGGATTCAAAGTATAATGTCAAGGAATCAAAAAATAAAGGAGGTTTTAGTGTTTGCGTTTTCTGTTGATACTGAGAGGGGGGTGAATCAGTATCAAGTACAATTTAAAACCTTTTTCAACTTATACTTAAACCATTCAAATATATCCAATGAGAAATGAACAATAGTATAAGAGTTACACCAATACACCACAATACACCATGCACAATATATGAGAAATAATCAATAGTTAT
>JASDQU010884896.1:10614-30962 GCA_032191745.1 Picea mariana
TCTGTCTTTCCAAGAATTGGGTGGTGAATTGAAAGAAACTGCTAAGGTGGCAAGTGGAAATAAAAAGAAGCTCAAAAAAAAGAAGCCACATATTCCAGAATCTACACCTCAATCTTCTATGGTAGAAACATGGGTTGGTTAGCAGAAGAAAACTGAAGAATTCACAACTCAAGGATTCCAGATTGGGATCAAATCAACACATAAGAAAAACGTGGTCAGGCCCACGATCGGTGTTAATATTAATAAAATAAATTTGTTTGAGGAAGCTCCTGCTCCTATCAACAAATCTAAGAAAGTATCACTGCCTACATGAAGGACCACTATAAGCATGGCCAAACAATTGATAGTTCCAAATATACCTTCTCTTCAAGGGGAACCTATGGATATTGCAAGTTCTCCAGAAAGAGGAAGTGTTTGTGGGGTTACAACAATAAGTGAGATAGAAGGGTTGGTAACAGAGACATTGAGGGGTTTGAGAAAATAAGAAGAATCTCGAGAGGAGGATACTAAGAAAGTAATCAAACCTAGCATAGAAAAATCCCTCAGCAAATGAAAATTGACACTAAAAGTTGAAAGGATGAAACAAGAATTTGAAGAGTACAAGGTATTGGATGAGATATTCAAGGTAGAGAATGCACAATTGAAGGAAAAATAAGGTCCAATAAGGTCCTACGAGAGAATTCCAAACTCAATAAGGTCCTATGATTGATCCATTATACTAGGGTGATCAAGAAGGAATTAAGGAGTGAAGTTTCTGGTTTTAACATCCTGCAACCTGAGAAATAACAGAGAAGGATCCAACTTCGCAGAATTTTTGGGTATCAGTTTTGATAATGTTGCATGAGGACATGCAACACCTTCAACATGGGGTAAATGTTAAGTTTCTCTTTTGACATAAATAATGCCCTATATTAAGTTGTATCTAAGACTTTTTTCCTATGCTATGAGCCTATACTTGACTATTTTCCCCCCGCACACATACCTAATGACCATGTTCATGATCACAACAGGTAATTGATGATTTAAAGTATGTTTTGTTTAACTTTCCTTGATTAATTCGATTAAAGTGTTCTATTTTGTATAGTCCTAATAGTTTGACACATGAGCAGCTTATTCGGTACTTGTGTTATTCTAGTACTGCCAGACATCGTGCAATTTGACACCAAATCTATTACGGTACCCAAGGTAGTTTTGATCCAGTACTATGTTCTGTATCCATTCTGGTACTATCTGCTTTGCGTCCATTCTGGTACCATACTCACGACTGTGTGTATTCTGGTACCAAAAAATCTGTTTCCATAATGCACCAGTTGGACCAGTAGGGTGGTGAAGATTTTGAGAAGGCAGTTGAACAGAAGCTCCCAAATCAGTTTTCTAGAATACGAGAGACTTCATTGCTCATGCACTTCGTGTCATGAGGATGGAATCGATTCCTAGAAATTCGATGTAGATATCAATTGTAAAATCTCTCAAACTGTTTAATGATTATCCATAGATATTGATAGTATTAGATTACCTTATATAAGGAATGTTGTATAGATGATAGTTAGTGAATAATAGGGAATGTAACAAAGTATGTCATCAGAACCAGACGATACATATCGTTTTCGTGTATGAAGTAAAAGACTGTTGATCCAATTTAATAGTTGAATTAATGAAAAATATATTTTATGTCAATTCTTGAATGTGATTGAAAAGCTTTAGTCTGTTACTTTCTTAAGTGGTTCGTTGTTGGTTCAGCAAGGGCCCACCGCCCCAACCAAGGTAAACCTCCTTGTATATGTTCTGTTTGTTTGTGTGGATATTTTACAGCAGTGTGTGTGTGTGATTGATATTTAATTTATTTTCACAGTTCGACATTCAGCTAATCGTTTTGGATTGGTGTGAATAAGCAGGTGCTAGATTGAATAGACACTTCATTCTCAAATGTTGAAGATGTCCCTTTAATTATTTGAAGCATGGACTGATATCTTGAGTTTATGATTGCAGAAGATTTAGAATATCAAGGAATCAGAAGACTTTATATCTCATCTTCATGCTCTGCAATAAAGTCTCTCAGTTATACTGGATATTCCTTGTGTTGGTTTGATTGAATTACATGAAGCTAGAGTTGGTTTTCATTTTAAGAGTGATTGGAATTGATTGCTAGTTACTGCTTTGATTGCTATAGGAGACAAGCTTCTTAAGTTCATCCCTTTAATTCATGATCTTGAAATGAACAGACTTGTTTCTTTAGGACAACATCTCTTTGATTGGCTATTTTTTTAAGTTTCATTATCATTTTTCTCTTCTAAGTTCAAAGATATTTGAAGTATTTAGAAATCTTAGAAACAAAGTTTTTATGTTATTAATTATTTCCTATATGCAACAGACGTAGGTAGGTTACCTGTTCTCGACACATATAGTGTAACAACTCTTTTGATTACGAATCCTGGATTGACATTTAAATGAGTGTAAGATATATATTGAACATATTTATACACCAACACTAAGTTTACACAGTGCAGGGGAGGTATTTTTGCGCACAGGTTGGAGGTCGTTTTTATCCCACTTGCAGGGCCACGATGATGGCATCTCAATGAAATTTTCCCTCAGTTTTGATGGGAATACAACGCACGTGTCATATCTCACCTTTGTTGTCTCAAAGGAATCCATAGTTGCATCCATGAAGATTCTAAGAGTGGGAGATAGATGGTTTAAAAACCACCAGTGGTTGCGATCAAGCTATAAACCAAAATTTTAGAACATATCTAGAGCTAAAGGATACTCTGAGTGGATAAAAGAGGATCTAATCAACCGTCTCATAGTTATCACCAGGTTGATCACATGTGAAGTTATATATTACACCTTTAAACCCTATCACTTTAAATTGTTAGCTCACTTTCAGTTCAATAAATCATTGAATTTCCCCTTCTACTTTTTAAAAGATTGGAGAAGATGTCCTCTCAAGTGAGGAAGAATGTAACCAACCCCCACAATGGTCTCTTTCACCATGGCCTGATCAAACTCCTTGTCTTAGTTGAATTAGAAAAACAGGGGCAAAGTTGGGATACATTCATTTATCAATTTGCAAACCCTCACTTGACAATCAAGACTAGCAAAAATACATTGGATCAAAGGACTATTTATCCATCCAGACCCCACTCTCCAAAGACTCCAAACCCTTCTGCACAAGCCATTTATTTACTGAAACAAAAATTCAAGAAGCTTGTTGAAACTCCTACATCCTCATCGGGCAAACAGACCAAGAAGATTATTGTTAACCCCCTCATGCTTTCAATATCTCTTGATCCTACACCCAAAAATTTCCAAGAAGTAATTCAACAAGACTTTCCTACAGTTCCCACAAATAGGAGAGGAGCTATTCTATTTAATAGAGGATCCTTTCAAAAGATTACTCGGATCATAAGAGGAAATCCTTATGGAAAACCCTTGACTACTTTGGACTCTATCCAAGTATCCTCTCATCTCAAAATCCCTCACAAAATTCTTAGGGAAGTGTCTGCAGATGAGTTGGAGCTTCATAGGAAGAAAAAATCCAAACCTACTTCTCCTCATCAACCCCCTATTACTCCTACCTCACAGATGCCTACCCCATATCCTAAGAATGAAAGATACTCTACATATTTCAAAGGATCTAAGACTTCCTCTGAGATAATTGATCCTACTCAAGCCATTAAGAAGCTACAAAAAGAGAATTTTCAGCTGTTGCAATAGTTGGAAGATAGGAAGACTATGGACACACATATTCACCATGATAATGAAGTCCTCCAAGAAAAGGTGAATTCCCTTCAAATGTTGGTTGATGAGATTACCAAAGCTAACCGCAACCTGAGGGCACAATTAAAGCAACACAAGAGGCACAAGACCAAATCTTCACGACAAGAAGGAGAAGGTTCTAAAGATGATCCTCCTCGGGAAGATTAGTCATGAGGGGAAATTTATTTTTGTCTGTAGTGGGACCTACAAAATATTAGGTGTGGGGGTAATGTTTGGCCCGTGATATGATTGATTTAATGACGTTAATTAGATCCTTTTTGGCCGAATATGTATATGTGGTTTCCTATTTTGAAAAGTTTTGAGGAGATTTTGTGTCAAATCACTATGATTCATACCAAGTATGCATGATTCATGTTTTATAATGGTTTTGAGTGTAATTCAACATTTTTTTATGATTCTAGGAAACTAATTAGCGATTTGTGTGTCACAGGGAAAAATCACAGCTCTTTTTGGCATCTGACACTCCATCTGGTACTCCATCCGGTACTCAGTCCGGTACTCCATTTGGCACTCTGTCCTACACAAAAACCATGGGTGATTAGGTGGTTATCATATTAGCAGCCAACTATGGTAGAATCAAAGACATGGTTTTTTCTAATGCTCGTCGCCTCCAACTACTAAGCCTCTGACAGCTTGATTTGGTTGTTATGTTGGGCGATTACTGGCTCGCCTTATTTCTAGAAGCCACCGACAGTTAGGGCACATTAAAAGTGATTTGTTGTTTTTAGAGAATGTCAACCCTTCTAGTGGTCGACCTCTCAGCTTGTAAGCCTGTAAATACCACCTCAGTGGTCAGACAAATAGTGTTAGAGATAAAAAGACAATTCAACTCTGTTTTGCTATTTTCATATAAATTTTTCTAAAACCGTGTAAAGACAGTGTTTTTTATTTTAATGTTGAATTTGTGTTGTTGAGCTCATGGTTATCCTTTTAATATTAGCCACAACTTGCTGGGGGGCCCACCAGCAGTCTGGGTGAATATCCAATTAGTTTGCTTGTGCATTGAATAATGTAGTTGTCATTTTATTCATTTCCTATACATGAGTTTTTCATTATGCTTTTTTACTATATAAGTTGTTGTTTATAACTTAATTATTTTAGTTTCTTTTGTAGGTTATTATGAACGATCATGTTAATATGAAAAGACTTTTTAATTAGTAGGAATTAGCTTGCAAGATTAGATGCTAACTCTGTGTATAATTAGATGATAGATAGGCTTTCTTTATGTTCAAATAGAGTATAAAAACATAGTTTAAAACATATTTTTTATTTTATGATTTCCTTGACAAGGTTTCGGTGGATGGATAGTTATTAGTTTTTAACTTTCAATTCTAGTTTGGCTATCTAGTTGATACTTATTTTTGCTTATTTAAATTGTCATTTAGTTTTCTCATTCAATTTCTTGTCCTATGCTGAAATAGTATTTAATTTCTGTTTTATGAGTATTTCCTCTTTTGCAATTTGAATTGTTAAAATGGGACTAGTTTAGTTTATCTTAAGAAATTTCCTTTTTAGATCTAGGTTGCAATTTCAATTCAAAGTTGATTATTGAGTTTACTTTCCAGTTATAAATCTAAGTAGTATGAATTTGCTTAATTAGTATAGAATTCAATTGAATTTACTAGAATAGTGGGTTTTATACTGTTGATGATTAATGCATGATTGAATAATCACATGGACATGCAGAATAGTTGATGTTACTTAATGGATAAGTTCTCACTAGATTGTATAATTCACACTTTTCACTTTGCTATCGAAGTCAATATCGAGTTTATCCCTCTTGAATTATTGTTAATTGTTAAGTGTCATTGTGATATCATAAGACACCAGAGACATAACCATCAACATTATATTTGAGTTTCTTTGCTTTTATAGATTAGAGGACAGTTTCCTTTCTTTTTAGAGAATAGACTTCTTGCTCTGGTAGATTAAAGAATAGTTTCCTTATCGTAGAATATAGAGTAGTTGTTGATGCTTTGAATTTAGTAGATTAAGTTTTCCTTTTATAAATTAGAAGTAATTATGAAGTTTAATTTAAGAATATAGTTCACTTATTTATTAGTATGATTAGTTGTTTATTGAGTAATTTTGATTAGTTTACTTCTTGTAGAAGTTATCATAGGTTAGTTAGTTGTTTGATTGCTTGCTTACTTTCTTTAATAGGGTAGTTGCTCGCTTGTCTATTTTTCTTTGATAGGGTAGTTGCTTTTGTATTTTACTTGCTTTCATAGGATAGTTTCTTATTGAATTTGAATAGGTTAATTAAAGTAGTTTATTGTTGTTATTTCTTATTAGGTAGATAGTTTTCTTTTTCTTATTGTCATGATTAAGTTAATTTTCTTTAAGTAGGGTTTTCATTTTCTTTCTTAGGACTATCCATCGATCCTTTGTTCAAAAGTTACTTAGGATAAATAGTTTAAGTTTCTTAGTAGGGTTTGATCATTAATCATCTTTGCTTAAGTAGATTATCCCTTAGATAGCCCATTTGCTTAGTTAGACTATACTACCTCCAGCCTTTCTGCCTTGGCACATATAGTGCTACAACTCTAAGTTTACTTACCCCAAGTTGAGAACTTAATTGAGGGTTTTTAGTGTATTTTTAGTGCATATAGAACACCCATCAATAACCCTGAGACCACACTTCTACAACCTTGGGAATACCAGGGAAATCCTTAAGAAGGTGATCACCCTTACAAATCCTACAAGGGAATTTGGGTTTGTGATGTTTCATGATAGACTTGTTGACATTATCAACACTCATAGCAAGATGAATGATAGCTATTTGATCACTTCCAACATGTCTTGCAGTGGTTGGAAGTTCCCCTCCTAGCTTATTTTTCTTCTTCTTCTTATCTACCTCATTACTAGCTACAGAGATTTCACTAGGCGAAGAGGAATAATAGGAAGAAGAACCTATGAGTGAAGAAGGAAGAGGATTGAGAGGAATTTGATGGTACTGGGGTGGGGTACATGCATACAAATCACCAGGAGAATTTACGTTCATTAGAGTGGAAAAAAACCAAAATGGTAACCCAATAGTGAGTCGAGGAAGAGTCAAAGTAGAGATATAAGGACGACCAACATGTCCCATAGAAGGAGAAATAAATGATATCCTTAGAAAAGGGGTCCCTTCATTGGTAGTTCTAGGAATTGACACCATAGGCAAAGACTCAATCCTAAGGGATATCTAGGGAAAACAAACAACACACGCTAAAAAATATAGGAAGCAAACCAAATAAACAAACCCTTTCACAATGAAGTGCTAGTTGGTGATGAAATCCAATGTCATAGGATCAAAGTGAGAATGGGTTAGGATAGAGTGGGTTGATCAGTTACATTGGAAAAATGCTTAACAAAATTACACCTTGGTGCAATTTCCCTCACGATCTATCAGTGGGTTACCTTCCAAGGAGCCTAAGTGAATTTCACCAATGTCTGGCCTAGGTATAGAAAAGACTCCCCTTCATCATCAATGTGTATATGAACCCTAAAGATAAGGGCCACTAAGTTTACCAAGGCACAGTCAGACTTTGGGCGGCTACATTCAATAGTCAGGTCCGAATGTATGGGAAGGATATCAAGTCTGGATCTCTTCAAGATAACTGAAGACAAGTGGACTGGTAAGACTCCAGCAGACCTCGAATGGATTCAAAGTTCATGAAGCACCGATACCAAATGAAACCAGTGGTTTCTCAAGAAAAAAAACCCAATATACACTCATTCCTCTACAATTGGTTGAGCCTCAGAGGGATAATATTCATTTCTCTCCCACACGTGACCTCGTGTTTATCCCTTGTGTGAGAGGGGGTCCCAACTATTCTTATACGAAAATTAAATTTTCTCTCCCTTTCATAGGATTCCTTTTTTTTATGGATTTGGAAATTTACTCTCAACACCTATTCCAAATCCCTACACTTAAGCTAATGTAGGTTTGCAAAGTCCCTAGAAAGAAAATTTTCTAGATAGATTTTAATTAGTGTTTTGATTACTAGGTTGTCGTTTACTCAAAGATATGGAAGAAAAAATGATGGTGTTCATGAATTTGACTCAAAGAGAGTGAAACATAATGAGATGCAAATATTTTTGTTTGATGAACTCTATCTATGGTAAGGACAATAGTCTTTTTCCATTCCCAATGCAGTTTACCAAACAAAACTTTGAATGCAATCAATTTCTTGTTTGTTTGATTATAAATGCAATGAATCTAAATCAAATGCAAGTTCTTTCTACTTTCTTAATTTCAATGCAAGAATATGATGCAGATACAAAGGGATATGGAGTAAAAAGCTTGAACAAGAAATGCACTTAAAACAGTGACAAGACTCAAAGAACACAAACAATGAAAAAGAGAAAGAGGAAATCACTCAACAATAATTAAAGATGAACAACAAGAAACAAGTATTCAAGCTAAGTTGTGGTACAAAAAAGAATATCAATCATTCAAAAGAGAGATATGTTCTAAAGAAGATTGAATATAAACTCAAGACCAAACAAACCTTTGCAAACTCTTCCAATCAATCAGATAATCGAAAGATCACGAGACAAAGAACAAACTAGTGAAAAGCAAGGTGTATTGATATCATAATGAAAAAGAGGTTTTCATGCTCAAAAAAGGTAAAAATGAGTGATAAACATGAAATCCTCAATCCAAACAAAGTCAAAGATAACCAGGAATATCTGGGGGAAAATCCCCTCAAAATTAGACTAAGAAAGAGCAAGCAGAAGGAGGAAAAATTACCAAAACAAGGGAAGTGGTGCCCCTGTCCTCAAGGAGACAACGCTAGTTAGGTGAGTGGTGCCTTATGGTAGTATTTGGGGGAGAATTATTCAGATAAGTGGTTTCTTTTGGAAGTCTTGTGGGGAGTGTCGACCAGGTAGGTGGCGCCATGGTGTGAACTATAGGGGAGTGCCACCCTTCTAAAAGGTTCAGAAAACTGCTCTAAAAGGATAAAACTTAGGAAACTTAATCAATGAATCTGTGATATCTTTATTGAAGAGGAGGGAATGGGAATTAGATCAAAATCAAGCAACAAAAAAGATCTATTGATAGGAAAAGGATTAATACAAGCCAAGGAAAGAATAGTCAAAGTCCCTCCCCAATGGAGTTGCCAATTTTTGTTATGGAATATTTTCCATGTGAAAGGTGAAATATCCCTTGGATTACACACTCCTATACCAAGATAGAAACACTAAAAGTGAACACTAACATCCCTTTGAACTAATTTTAACCAATCTTAAAGCGAGAGGGAAAAAGGACATCGTGTACCTCTTTTTGAATTTTGTCCTCGTTTCTTCTAATCCGAGCTTGATCTCCAAAATCCCTGGTGGAACAGGGTACCTGAAATAGGTAGAAAAGAGAAATGACTATATACTAGTATAGTTGATTAGGCCAAACAAATTCATCTATGAAGATTGAAGGAAAAATAGACAAGAACATGCAAGAATACACAAGATTGAAGGAAGTAGGCCAAGTATATTCAAATAATAACCAAAAGGAGAATACTTACAGACCACAATTGATGTAGTAGAAACCTCTCCAAGCTCTCCTTGTCTATACCTTGCATGAATCTACCAAGATCAAAATGATGATACTCTGACTGATTACTTCCTCCCTTCACCTTGAAAATCCCTCAATATATAGGCTTGAGAGGCATAAAAACCATGAGAAAATGAGGGATATGGTTATGGATATGGCTCCTTGAGCTTGGGATCTGATCCTAGGATGAATCCCAAACATGAGGGTTGAACATAACCAACCCCATCTCAAGAGTTGGCCCATAGATTATGGTGGAGGAGATTCTCCCTTTCTCTAAACAAGAATGGTGCTCCCCTAGTGAGAGATAGGGCGCCACCCTAGCAGTGGCCCTCCCCTAGGATGGTATAGGGGACACCATGGCACTCCCCCAGTATAGACAGAGGGGGCGCCACCCTTTATAAATGATAAAAAATGGGTTGAATTTTCCAAGGAAAAAGTGTGTTTTGACCTAGAAATGTTGGGTTTCCTCCTCCCATATGACTTAGGGGTCACAAACAACTGTTTTAATGGTGTCAAGGGGTGGAGACACCTCAAAAATTGAATGTGACACTTAGGAAGGTGCATACAACACTTGCGACAGTCCATGTAGCACCTATCAAGGTGTGTACACCACTTTGTGACACTTGCGACACTTACAGTGTGAAACTCAAGTGTGACATTTTGATGTGTAACAGTGGAGAAACTTGTGATCACTTGAGTGTTGACTAGTTTGGGAAGTTGAGGGTCACTCTGGAACCCATCCTTGTGGATTCATATCCTTGGCTTGGGGGTGACCTACTATTCATACTTGGAACAATAGCGTCTAAGGTTGGGTGGAATGTCTTTAGTCTGTAGCTAGTTGGTGATTGGTTTTTTTTAAGATAATTTCTCTCTATCATAGTTTTTTTTGCTTGAACATATATTTCCATTGTGTATTAATTATTATCTATGATATATGTACATTTAATGTGCCTACTTGTTGGTTATTGTTGTGCATTCCATGTTTAATTATTCTTTTAAGTCTAGCATGAATCTTGATCATTTCATGTGTTTTTATTGCATTTATTTAATGTGTTTTTATCATTTAAATGTCATCATAATTTGAACAAATTTATAGAAAGGAGACTTTGTAGTAGTGCAACCCAGCCTACTGGTGACTAGGTACATTGCACCACCTCAACTCTTGCCTTCATCCTCCAATACAGGACTTTAAGGTCCCAACAACAGAACCATTTGTTGGGTCATATCATGTTTGCATGCATCCTTCTTAATATTGGTGGTTTATTCCCAAGGTTCATCTAGAGTTGACCAACAAAACCCCCAAAGCATTGACATATCAATATTTAGCCAAGGTCGAAGAAGGTCTCACCCGAGACACAATGAGGATCACATAGACCATCTAGTCTTGTGACAGGGA
This sequence comes from Picea mariana, assembly GCA_032191745.1. Taxonomy (NCBI): domain Eukaryota; kingdom Viridiplantae; phylum Streptophyta; class Pinopsida; order Pinales; family Pinaceae; genus Picea; species Picea mariana. The sequence continues at coordinate 21,327 of JASDQU010884896.1, forward strand.
TGAAGGACTACATACACATGTTTCCATCTTGAATAACATTCATACACTCCATTAACAACAACTTACTATTATCAATATGTAAAATAATACACAAACATACCCAAATAACACATGAGTGACACACAATAGATCATAATTGCTACAACTTTATTAATCTTTCCATTCCATTGAACACAAGCATACATTAAACAAACTATATTTGACAACAATAGAGTATTGTGTTCCCCTAGAATTACAACATATTGTGCCATGCACATCCTTCTACACCTCAGACGAATGACAAACTCAGACTTTATTTAAAAGAATTACAACATTACACTACTACAAAGTCTCGGAGTGAGCTCTAGACAATGAACAACTAACAACAATGACTTAATGAATCCCTTGATTGACTAACTCTATTTCTGTTGTTGTTTCTTCCTTTTGTATCTTTCTCTACTTGGGAGCTCTCTCTCTTTCAACTTTTCTCCACCCTCTCTATTGACAAATAGCCTCGCATCCTTTTGGCACCTACCTGCAATCTACATAGCCTTTTTGAAATTATGGTGATCCTAACTACCTAGCCAACTGTAATATCCCTAAGGCCAAACCCAATTGCAAATGTCAATATAAATGTACATAAGTTGGTGATCTGATTTGATATCATTTTGGTATGCACATTCCATGGTTTAGCTCGCGCAGGTACTACGCAGTAAAATGAAGGAGTGTGCACGATGTAGAGGCTAGGAAGCCTTGTGTATCTGATATGTTTTATAGGTTGGTGAGCCAGTATTATAAGCTAGGATGCTTATATTTTGATTAGGCCAAAGAGCCTAGATTTTAAAGGCCAGTGCACCTATTTTTGTACATATCTCATATTTAATAGAAAATACATCGTTGTGCGTAGACTGACCATGATAAATGAGATGGGGGACTAAACTCCACTGGCCAGGGAAAGGGAAGGGGCTAAGTTAAGGAATATTATATTTATATTTATTAAATCATAAAGTATGGATAATTATGTTATTGTAAGTTCTAAGTTGGGGCCAAGTGGGTCAAAGTAGCTTCCAACATGACAAGTGTCAAGTTGGGGGCATGCACACATATTGTTTGGACTTAGCTCATTTTGGTATATTCGCTATCATTCAGAGCATCATATTTCCCTGATTCCTCTATCACTGAGATATACAGTCAATCATCCATGAATATTGGCAGCCATTGAGCGATCCATTGTATCTTCATGACTTTACCTAAACCCGTATCCAGAGCCTTATGTTGGGTAACTATTATCTTAAGAGAGGGATTGAAAAGGTGGGTTGTTAGGCCCATGGGATATTGAAGAGGTGGGTTGTTAGGCCCGTGTGCAATTGCTTAGGTGAGAGAATTGTTGGGGATTGATTTCCTGAAGGTTCTGAACTATAGTTGCAGGGCTTTGAGACTTCCTATCTATCCTGTTGTTGAATCCCTAGAAGGGAAGTGGGGCAGTCGAGGGACTATTGAGAAGAGAAGGGGCACACTTCCTTGGGTGGGACAGGCATGTGAGGAATGAGGGACTGTAGGTTGTTAGTTGAGTGAGCACCTGAGATGGAGTCTTTCTTGTTGTTCATGAGCCTTTAGCCTGGTTAGGAACCCCTTTACCCAGGTGGAGTTTAGTCCCAGCTCGGGGGTGACTCACTGTTGAGAGTGATGAACAGTGTGGTCTAAGGCTGGAAGGTTTTTGGAAGGTCTGCACATAGTTGGTGTTATTTTCACAGAGATAAGTGCCAATTGTGTGATTAATTTACATGATGCATTGTTATTCACGTGTTATTTTTATGGGTTTATCCTATGTGTGGTTATAGCTATCTGTATGCTTATGGGTATTGCATGTATATGTTTACTTCTATTTCAGTGTGAATTCATGCATTTACATAGTGTATTTGTCTATTCACGTTTTATATATATTAAGCTTCCGCAAGAGTTCTGTGTGTGCATATGTTTTAATTGCATGTAGTTAGAAAATTATATGAGACAAAACTTAGTTAGGATGTTAAGTATGTTACAGTGCATTCCGCATAGAGAACATATGTGTTCTTTGGTGTAGCGTGGCCCGGCATGAATGGTCGGGGACGTTACAAATGGATATCTGAGCATGAAAGAGTGTTCAGGAGTAGCATGGCCTAGCCTGTTGAAGGCTGGGAATGTTACAAAGACAGTTTCATAGCTAAGTAAAGCATCTGAGGAGTGGCTCGTCCCCGACCTGTGTGAGGTTGGGGATGCTACACCAAATCATCCTTTGGTTGTTCCACATTCCCATGTGTTGTTGGAAATAATCATTCAGGGAGATTACATGATGATTCCTTTCTTGATTTTGGCTTGCGTCTTCTTGATTTATAGTACAACTAACAAAACTTTTGCCAACATGAACTTGGTAGATCTCGCACAACATTGTTTTTGCACACACGAAATAGTAACCCAAAACTTTGGGTGCCAACAATGATTCAAATTTTCAAGTAGACAACGCGAAACTAGCTAGCTATAGTGATGAGAATTTAACAAAAGTTGCATTCAGATTGGCACGTTAGTTTGTAATTAGACTATTGTGGATAACTGTTAAGAAATTCATACATGCTCACATTGAGTTGTGTAATATCCCCAAGGACGAACCCTATTGTAATCATGTTTATGAATTGTAAATCATGTTTTGTAGGCTGGTGAGCCAATTATTGATAAGTTGGTAAGTATTATAAGTTTATTAGGATGGAGATCCTAAGTGTTAAGGCCAGGAGCCTGTTTTTGTATATGTAATTATGCATAACATTAATAAAAATATGAGCATCATAGCGTGCAGACCAACCACGAAGAAAGAGTGATGGGGGAATAAGCTTCCATAGAGTGGGTAAGGGAATGGGGGTTGAAAAGTGGAAAGAAAGGCTAAGTGTTGGGCCTAGGGGATAGGTTATGGGGATTACCTCTAAAAAGGGATAATAATTTATTATTATTATTTCCAAAAAGCTAAGGTGGACAATTTTGAGTGTTTTCCTAAGTTCCTGGAGAGGAATGCATGCTAATGGAGCACATGCAGCTTCATGGGTGACATGTGTCAGCCCAGGCACATGTAGTTAAAAGTTGCAGAAGTCATCTGTGGAAGGGGTTCACTCCTCATTTTGTCATCCTTTGCATCTAATTTTGGATACCCTCACACAGCTCTGAAAACTAGAAAACCAATATGTCTTCCTGAAAACCGAAACATCCTTCGTCTGATCCCATTTTTGGTCTGCTTCTATCCTTGGCATACCTATACACCATTGAGAGAACTGGTCAGGAGGGTAAAGTTGACCTGTGAGCTCATGAACCTAGTCTATCCACCATTGCAGAGCCAAATCCATACTGAAACTGTCTGTGGGTTGCTAATTTCTATTTTCCTAAGTGGGATTGTGTTGTGGTTATCCTCATCGTGCGAGAATTGAGTCAAAAGGGGCTGAAGAATTGGGTTGCCAGGACCATGGCTGAAGAGGAAGGTTGTTAGGTCTATGAGTGACTCTTTCCAGGGGAGAGATTCTATTGGGAAGTGGTTCCTCCTAGAGAGATTCCAACACCAGCTACGGACCTCTGAGAGTTCCTGATCCACCCTATTGCCGAGACCTAAAGAGGGAAGAGAAGCACGGATAGACTATGCCTGTGAAGGTGTATACTCCCGAGTGGAGTAGTCATGTGGGGAATGAGAGTCCGTGAGTAGTGGGTGTAAGAAGGCTCCTAGAGAGAATCCTTTTGGTTGCTCTATGTAGTTTTCCCTGTAATCTTAGCCTAGTCTAGGATTCCCTTGTCTTGGGTGGATCTTAGTCCTAGCTCGGTGTTGACCCACTACTGAGCGTGATGAACAGCTTGGTCTAAGGATGGGAGGTTCGTGGAAGGTCTGCACGTGGTTGGTGGAGTTATTCCATTTTAAAAGATAAGTGTTAATTTTGTACTTAATTTATATGTGATGTATGTCTATGTATTGAAATGTTATCATGTATTCTGTTGCAAGTTTGAATTGTTGTTAATGTTGTTTAAGTCTATAAAACAATAGTAAATCCATGTTAAATGTATTATTTTGATTTAATATGCATCTGATATATATAAGTATAAGTGTGTTCCACATAGTATCATTTCCTGACTAGTGGGTTGATGTTCAGGGATGTTACAATATGGTATCAAAGCCATGGTTTCAATGTTGATCCGGAATGGGCTAGATAAGTGGTCATTGGACCCAAAGTTTAGGTGGGAATTGTGTTTGGAAGAACCAATTTTTGGACCTTAGAATGTTCCTGAGTGCCAAGGAGTTACTTGGTTGTGTTACAAAGCTCAGGAGGAGTAGCGGTATTATAAAACCGTAGTCGGTGTGGTATTTGACCACAGAGAGAGAGAGAGAAAGAGAGCTCAACGCATGAAGTGTTGGAGCCATTGGATCTGATTGGGAGGAAAGGAGATCCCTCACGACTGTCAGACCTGGAGAAGGTGCAGGAGAGTTTTTACCCATGATTTTGGTCGTCATGATGATGTATTGATGATGGTGTACTCAGGATCTTCATAAGAACTTTCTCCTAAGAAAAATTACTCTCATCTCTTCACAGAAAACTCATTTTTGAAGAAGGTTCACAGGCTGCTAATATATTTGGGTGCGAGAATGACCTATTCTCGCAGGCTGCTTTAAGCCAGGGTGCGAACTTCTCGCACTGGGTTGAATAGCTAGGGTGCGAACTCTTCCTAAAGCATGGAAAAAGATGAATTCTCGATGTTTCTAGAAGAGAATCTTCTAGAAGAATGGGTTGGCATTTGAATGGTTATCCTTGTACTAGATTCCCTGATATTGTGGGATCATTCTTATCCAAGTAACTATCTCATTCTCTCCTATATATTGAGGGAATTCTCATGGAAAAGGTTAAGCAAGATTCATTGGAGAATTGGTGAAAGAATTGTGTGAAGGAGTTAACTTAAACAATAGCTTGGAGACTCTAGCAAGTCTATCAAGAGGATTTGATCTTCTTCATGCAAAGATTGAGCAAGTGTGTGTGTTGGAGCCAAGAGCCATCGAAAGGAAACTTGTGACATCAAGGCGATGAGGTTTTAATCTTTACTTTCAATCAATATGATACAGTGGCATGTCCCTTTCCCATAAAGCTATTCTCACTTTATTGTGTAATTCCTTGATCATACACATAAGTTGACTGTTGAATATATTTTTCTATCTTCACTTTGGTTGGTTTGTGGTGTCTTGGTCTTGACCTCACGAGAGAACCGGAGTGAAGCGAGAGCAACAAAGACCCTAGGAAGTGATATTAAGGTATGTTACTTGTTCCTTCCTACTAGATAATTCAATGGTCAAAACTTAGGGAAAGAGTCATGTCATGTCCTATTTTGTTCTAGATCTAGGTGGATCTAGGGAGATCTATTAGTGTCCTCACCTACCGATTATTCCGATAACAAAATTGGTGACTCCACTAGGGAACATCCCATTTTTCTTTGTGGATTTTGGTGTTTTTCGGTGGCCATTTGCTCTTGTTTTACTTTTCTCCTTTCCTATCAATCTTTGAGTCTTCAAGATATCTTGATAGACCCTTTGGGTCTAGAGGCCTTTTCAAATTTTGTTTCATTTTCCAAAAATTTGAATAGTTTCATAGGTTCTCGCACTACACTTCACTGTAGTCTACGAGAATCTATAGAGTTTGCATCCTTCCTTTAGGTTCAGTGCGAGGTTCTTGCATTCTGCTCAAGGGCCACCTACGAGAATCACTAATTCTCGCACTATGTAACACTCTCAACCTGCAAACCCATTTTTTCAAACTTTTGGATTTGAGTTTTGGCATCTTCAGCTGCCCAAATCAGTCTAGGTGCCTCATAAGAGTTTCTTGGACCATTGATTGATGTCTTTCTTGTCTTCATTTTCGTGCATGAACAGTCTTAGGATTTCAAAGGCTTTTCTTGTCACTTATGTCTTGACTTTCGTTTCTTGACTTTTCTTGGTAAAGTTATGCTCTTTGATTTTGGATTCTGAGTGTGCTTGATTAGTTAAGAACCGATGATCAGTTGAAAGTTGAGTTTTCTTGGTCTTTATCATTTGTTTATTGTTTGAAAGATCATATTTTTTCTTATGCAATTGAAAAGCCTATATTGGTTTGCTTGTTATTTTTGTTTTCATTGAAAGAGTGATTTGGGTTTTTATCATTGCTTGTTCATTGGTTTTTGATTTTCAGTACTCTCACTATCATGGTGTGGTTCCTTTTTGAAAAGTGAAAAAACGTTTTTCTTTCAAAAAAAAAAATCTTTTTCGTCTTCGAAAACATTGAAAACCAATTATTGAACTTATTGAAAAAGAAACGATAGAGAATTGTTCTTGATGCGTGATTTGTTGCATTTTCATTTTAAAGGAAATTGTATTCTAGTTCAAGGTTGATCTGGAAAACTTTCTCTTTCCCTCCCATACATAGGATTCATTGAATGACAATTTCTATATTTCATTCCCATCCATGCATTGTTGGGTCGAAGTCATACAACATAAGTTTCATCTCTGTTTCCTTTGAGTAAACAACGGCTCTTAATAACACTATGCAATTGTAAAATTTATCTAGTAACTCTTTTCTAGGGATCTATTACACCAACATTTATCTAGGCTATCACTTTGGAGTAGGAAGAGAGATACACTCTCCAAAAGCACAAAACACATAATAGCATCTTGTGTTAGGGAGTGTTAAATTCCATTTGCAATATCTTGTCCTGGGAAGCCCTTCTCACACAAGGGTCAAGCATGAGGTCACATTGATATTGACAAAGTTACTCACCCTGCTTTGTTGATATCAGTGTAGAGATTGCACGTATTACAGGAATCACTCGGAGGTATACCCACAATGATGAGTGGAAGCCTTTTGAGTTGATTTCAGGCTAGATACCCTGCCCTTGTGTGTGGATCGGACTGTCGACTGTCCCCCCAGGCTTTATTGTTATTGGTGGTGACCTTAGTGGCCTATATTTCTAGGTTCTTACACGAGGTGAATGTGAAAAGGAAAGTATTCACGGTACCTGGAATTGACATTGACCAAACTCACTCAAGCTCCTTGGAGGGTATACCCACAATTATGTGTGGAAGCTTGCACCAGGGTGTAAGTCTGTCAGGCAGGTCATCAGCGTAACTTTTCCACCTTAGCCCAACCCCTTCTAGTCTCATTGTTGCGACGTTGGATTTCATCACCAACTAGTGGCTTCGAAATTAGAAGGTCTTGTTTGCTTGGTGTTGCTTCCTAGATTTTGTTTACTAGCNTAGAATGCAGGGTTTATCTCCAGAGCATCTGGAAGGTTCTCAACCCTTGCCTACAAGTACACCTGAAGGTTCTCAACCCTTGCCTACAAGTACACCTGAAGTCCCAGTTGTCACCACATCGCAAGTGGAACGCATTGACTCTCTAGAAAATTTTCGAATTACAAATACTCGAGAGGACTTTCGACTTCACCCTGATTCTGAGAGATGTTTTATGCGAGAAAACTCTTACAGAGACTTAATTGTTGTGTATTATGGATCTTTGACTGGACCTGGGGACCAAGATCCTTTTTGGTCTATGGGCATTTTTTGACAGGACCTTTTTGGTCCAGGATCACCTGTGATTTCTGAAATCAACCCGCCTGTGATTTCTGAAATCAACCCGCCTGTGATTTCTGAAATCTCTAGTATAGAGACTGTATCGTTAACCATCGCTTATCACTTTACCATCCCTTCCGAAATGGCCCATATCACAGCTACTATGAGTGTTCCAACCAGGTTTACTGCAGTTAGTCTTGCTCCCATCAACACACCGTGAACGCCCAATGTCACTCTGACACTACCACATGGATACCATGCGTTGAATGCTTCCATTCCTACTCCTGCGCAAACTCCATCTGGCTCTCCTGGTGGTCCTTCTTTTTCTAGGCACTCTCTTTCTGGTTTTCTTCCAACGCTCCCTCAATTCCCTTTTGTAGGACCTTCTTCATCTTCCATTGGTAGTCTTAATCCTAGTGGCACTATTCCATCATTCACTCCAAATTACCAGTTTTCGGTTGGTGGACAATTTCACCAAGGTGGTCTAACTCAACCCCCTCTCAACTGGAAAATCCCACTTGGAACACAACCTCTAATTGGAACACCACCTTTGATGAGAGGACTGACCTCACCCTATGGGAAAAACATACCTCTCTCCTTGGCCCAGCATTGGAATCAGTTAATACAACATCCTCCTCAATCGACTGGGGGGCAATAGTTTCTAGCTGCGTCTGTAATACCCCTTAGTGTGGGCCAACCATATCCAGGTTTGTTCAATCCCATTTGGGGGGTGAATGCTCAAAATCAAGCCCCTGTTACAGGGTATAATCCTATGAGCTATTATCCTCTCCAACCACCATCTAATATGCCTAGGTCTTCACATTACATGTATACTACTTATGGTCCTACTGGTTTGCCGACAGGGCTTCCTCCCCAAAGCCACTAGTACCCACAGGTGAATCGACAGTTACCCTTTCTCGCCACTTTGGATATTCCATATTTGTCAAGGATTTTAAATGATCATATTCTTCACTCTCCCCAATGGCCTTTATACCAGCCAAGCTTCCATCGGACATTCCTAAATTCGACGACAAAGCGGGAGAGGACCCCAACAATCACGTTATGACTTTTCACCTATGGTGCTCATCCAACTCATTAATGGATGACTCTATTCATTTACATCTTTTTCAAAGAACCCTTAGAGGTTCTGCTGTGAAGTGGTATATCGAATTGCCACGAGGTTTCTTCTCTGACTTCAACACCCTAGCTATGGATTTCCTTACACATTAACAGTTACCGATCCGTTATGAAATGGGGACCGATATTTTGACTTCCTTCAAATAGAACAAAGGCACTCATATATCCGATCATATCCATGAGTGACGCAGGAGATGACGTCTCATTAAACTTGAACTCCTCGATCAGTTGTTGGCAGAGTGGTTCACAAAATCATTTGTGAACGACATCAGTAAGGACATTGCCATGGGTGGTGTCGTCACGAAAGAGAAGGCTATAAGTCGTGCTCAGTATCTTGACCTCATTTAATCACAAACGGGAACCCTTTACGATTTACTACCTGACTTACCTCGTCCTAATACTTCCATCACTTCAACTACTTCAGCTGCCTCACATGCAACTGACGGTGTGATTGGCTCTTCCCAAGCCTAACCACATTCCGCCTCAAGCACAAACTCCAAATCTGCTTCTTCTAATGTTCAGAATGCTCCATCTCCTGCCCCTCCCACTGGCAAGACTTCTGAGGTAAATGCATTCCAATCTACCCCAGTCGGTAAAAACAAATCTAAAAAGGGGAGAGGTAAGAATAAGGAGGGAAAAAAAATTCTCAAGTAGAGAAAACCAAAACTACCCCTGTTGATGATTGGGATAAGAGAAAACCACGATACCCTTGTCTTATCTATGGTGATGATCACTACACGAAGGATTGTCCACGACGTGGCGAGGTCACTAAGTTCCTTCAAGGAGATCCAAAACCACTTGCCCTGGCTATCTTTTCCCAACCCTTCTCGTCTCAACAATAGGCTCAGTTGGTCATCCATGACCAACCCTCATCTTCTACCACCTCCTATGTTTTGATGTGTACTGGAGATTCTAAGTAGAGCAACGTT
>JASDQU010884897.1:20423-32221 GCA_032191745.1 Picea mariana
TTTGTTATCTTTATTGGCAATTTGGTTATCTGATCACTTCACTATCTTATGCTATGTCACATGGTTCGGGTTCGAGTTTGGGTTCGGCAAGGATTAGGTTCGATTCGGGTTCGAATTTTCGGATGAGGTTCGACTTCAGGTTCGACTATATACATTTAAAATATATATATATATAGTAATATAATAAAAGGATTACAAGTACACTTCGCTGTAATATAATAAAATCGCTATGCGTGCCATTAGTTGTAGCTTGTGGGAGCCTGGAGAGATACCTCGACGTTCCACTGCACATTTGATGGTTGTATGTCGGTTCGAGGGCACATTTCATTGGTTGAATCGAACAGAGTGAACTTGAATCGAACCTCACTTGAACCTCATCCGAACCTAAAACTTGCTTTGAGGTTCGCCGAACTTCGAACCTCAAGGTTCAGGTTCGGCGAACCCTGTGACATAGATCTTATGGGCATGATCACCATAATGAATCTTAATTTCATGGTACATTGCTGAGTTGGATCATTTTTTAAGCAAATGACCCATATATTGTTCATTTTACTTAAGCGATTTGCACATTGTAACTTGAATTAACTAAAGCCTTGCTTTCATCAATAATACAACGATTAGGCTTAGTTAGTAGTGTAGAAATTTAATGACAAAATCAGCTAATAAAAATTATGTCTTACACTTAGCAACCTAGAGATAACTGTCTTAAATAAACTTTGAAATGTATAAACCCACATTCCGAAAATACCATAAGCAGAAATACACATTGCTCAGTACTTTTGCTGCGGAAAAATAACAATGAACAGCAGTCACACATCCATGTAAAACTCAGAAATTTAAGCAACCAGCCAGGGAAAACCCCAATGTGGGGAAACCCAAAGAGAGAGAGATTTTATTAGCTTCAGGTAAATACATATCAGCAACAGCAATACAATTTCCAACAAGAGAAGATTCGCTTACAGCGCCCAAAACTGTCCCCAATTTTCTGCCTAGAAAAACGTGCCCAAAAATCCGTACTACTGTACATCCCTCCTCCGGAACAGCACCTTGAAAAATGTGCCCACAGTCTGCTGTACGGCCTGATATGTACAGCCTTGCTGCAGCAAGAAACTCTCCAAAAAGCCTCGAAAAATGTGCCCTCAATCTTCCTCGAATTCTGTGCCCTCTTCCTTGTAGTACAGTCTGTACGGATCCGTACAGTACAGTATCCGACAGCAGTAAATAACTCAGCAACTTTTCACACAGAAAATTTTTGGGAAATGTGCCCAAGCTCTCTTGGGAAATGCACCCAGCTTGCTACCCTCGCTCTCCTTCTCAAAGCTCTCTCAGAAATCTCTCTCAAACTCCTCTTCACTTGTCTTGCACACTATCCTAGGCATTCTCTTATAATCTAAAAGTGACCTTTCACCTTCCAAGTGTCTTTTCACCTTCCTCATCCCTAAATCCAATGGCCAAGATATAATCTTGTTTTTACATGATCAAGGGACATGATTCATTGCCTCCAAAATAAATCACTTAAAATAATAAAGTACAAATTCACTTTATAACATAAGTGCACTTTATCAAAATAAAGTCACTTTAATATTAGAAGGAACACTTAATAAAAAGTCACTTTAATAAAAGAACCACTTTATTACAACTTTATATAAACTCATTACAAAGTCAAGTGCCTAGTAGTGTAAATATAAGGTCACTTCCGCATACAAGACAAAACATGCGAAGTACCTCCCGATCTATAAAGCTAACACTCCCTCTAAGTGAGGGATATACTCGTTGCCATCACCATCATCCAGTCCCATCACATTGTTCACAGTAGGAGCTCCCTCTGAACCTGGAGGCAACCCCAACACCTGCACAAAACTCAAACCTAAAGACCTCCTCCTGGCAACCACTCTGAACCCTAAGCTCCTAGGAGAATCCACTCCACCCTGAGCTTTTGTTCAATCACACCAGCTGAGCCTCTTGCCGATGCTCAAAAGAGACTCACTGTCTTCGCTCGGAATGCAAGACTACCTCATCCGACTCTGAATCATAACATGTAGGTTGTCCTCGCAACTTGTACAACCTATCCATCCAATCACCAATCAATTATGGTTCAACCGAATCCACTCCCTCTCTGTAGATAAATATATGTTCCCTCTTGAATAATGTAGAATATTTAGCATCTTCCAAGGCTGAGACCGAGAGTAGGTAAACCATAAACCTCGGAACAAACAGAACTCCATCAACCTCCACGAGTCCTCCATACTCGAGTCGGAATCTAGCCCTTCCAACTCCTCGTACAGCTTGTGCCATACCTCCTTCACTCACCACCATTTGGTCAGGACCTGTCTCTGTGATAATAAGGAATACACGCCATATTCTAGTCATCTAACAAGAGGCTCCACTGTCAACAATCCACCTGTTATCACCCACAAATACAACACTATCGACATTGGATACTAGAGTGACTAAAGAAAATTCCATATCAAACTTGGATGAAAAGTCCTCCATAGTTGTTGTTGCAGTTGTATCAGGCCCCTCTTGTTCTTTCCTCTTCTTCTTCCTCTCAGGACACTAAAAAGCAAGGTGTCCCAACTGGTCACAACAATAACATCTGACTTTATTCAAGTCCCTCCCGAAATTCCCTTTCTTCTTCCCCTTGCCCTTTGTTATAAGAGCAACATTCTCATCAGCTCTATCTTCCTTTTGTCCACTACTTTGAGACCCCATTGGAATCTCCTCCTCGGTGAAGTCGTCCCACAGTCTACTCCAATCTGGAAAATTCTCCCGACCCACCACACACTTCACAAAGACATCCCACTCCTTTGAGAAACATTGCAAGGCTATCCTTCCCAACTTCGGTTCTGAGATGACCTCCCCTACTGCACCTAACTCATCCTTAACCTGAGCTATCCGAGAAAGATAGGATGCAACACCCTCACCCATAGCCATCTTCGTGTCATGCAATTTATCCCTCAAGGCCATCTTCCGGTTTTCATTCTTAGCCTCATACAAATTTTCAATGTATCCCACATCTCTTTGGTTGTCTTCATGTCAGCCAAATGAGGGATGAGTGGGTCCTTTACTCCATCCAGAATGATCCTCGATGCTTTGGCCTCCTTTACCTCATGCAAATCCAAGGCAATAAGATCTATTGTGGGAACTACAACAACAGTGCTGACATAACTCCAAAGCTTGTTTTCTTTGAGAACGGATGATATATGGATCTTCCACTGCAAGTAGTTGGAAATGCCTTCCAACCGATCCTCATATTTGATGCATGCATCCATTTCCCGGTCAATTGTTCAAAGAAAACAACCAATAGATTTCTCCCTTCAAATCTTGCCCAAAAATAACACTGCTCACTATCACTCAAAGCCCAAGCTCTGATACCATGTAGAACTTTAATCACAAAATCAGCTTATAAAAATTATGTCATACACTTAGCAACCTAGAGATAATTGTCTTAAATGAACTCTGAATGTATAAACCCGTATTCAGAAAATACCATAAGTAGAAATACATATTGCTAAGTACTTTTGCAGCTAAAAAATAACAATGAACAACAGTTACACATCCATGTAAAACTTAGAAATTTAGGCAACCAGCCACGGAAAACCCCAATGTGGGGAAACCCAAAGAGAGAGATTTTATTAGCTTCAGGAAAGTACATATCAGCAGCAGCAATACAATTTCCAGCAAGAGAAGATTCACTTATAGCACCCAAAACTGTCCCCAATTTTCTGCCTAGAAAAACATGCCCGAAAATCCATATTGTTGAGCAACTTGAAAAATGTGCCCACAGTCTATTGTACGGCCTTGCTATAGCAAGAAACTCTCCAAACATCCTCGAAAAATGTGCCTTCAATCTGCCTCGAATTTCGTGCCCCTTCCTTGTTGTACGGCATGTACGGATCCATACAGTACGGCCTCGGATAGCAGTAAACAACTCGACAACTTTTCACACAAATTTTTTGGGAAATGTGACCAAGCTCTCTTGGGAAATGTGTCAAGCTTGTTGCCCTCACTCTCCTTCTCAAAGCTCTCTCGAAAATCCCTCTCAATCTCCTCTGCACTTGTCTTGCACACTACCCTAGGCATTCTCTTATAATCTGAAAGTGACCTTTCACCTTCCTCATCCCTAAATCCAATGGTCAAGATCTAATCTTGCCTTTACATGATCAAGGGGCATGATTCATTCCCTCCAAAATAAATCACTTAAAATATTAAAGTACAAATTCACTTTATAACATAACTGCACTTTATGAAATAAAGTCATTTTAATATTAGAAGGTACACTTAATAAAAAGTCACTTTAATAAAAGCACCACTTTATAACAACTTTATAAAAACCCATTACAAAGTCAAGTGCCTAGTAGTGTAAATATAAAGTAACTTCTGCATACAAGACAAAACATGCAAAGTACCTCTCGAGCTATAAAAGCTAACAAGTAGGGAAGCCCCCTTAGGCTAGCAAGTTCCTCAATCTAAAGAGAGAAAGGTTAAGCCACTTAGGTGATAGTGGTGGCTAGCCTAAGTTGCTACTGGATCCCCTCACTTGTGGTTAGGACTTTTCCACCAAGTGAGAATTTGTGGTAACAATACCAATGGCCTCTTTACTGAACATCATGTTGTAAAGTAGCTCGAGGTTCTCTGGCAAGAACTACAATACCTGAAAGCAACATATGTTGGCCATATTTAAGTACGGGTGCTTGGTTACTATCATTCTAGGTAACAATACCCGACCACAAGTTATAGGTAGAGATCGAGACAAGATTGATGAGCGAGACAGAGAAGAAGTAATGTTGCTTAAGTTGTTTGTTATAGATGAAATGCTTCCTGAGGTCCAAACAGAGAAGACTTCAGCAGAGATTTGGAAGCATTAGAAAGAGTTGCATGAGACTTCATGTTGAAATATTGTAACTGCAAAGAGTATTCTATTTATTATTGAGTTATTATTCATCAGATCAATCCCCTTTTGTGGATTGATCATGCCGGGCTTTGTACTTGACCAAATCCCCTTTTGTGGATTGGTCAAACCTAATTATATTATGCTAATTAAGAAGTCGGCCCCCATGCCTAATTAAAGTGGTTTTAACCACTAAGAAGAGAAGTCGACCTTGCCCAATGAAGAGACACCTTTCCAGAGCCTTCCAACTAGTATAAATAAAGGAGACTAGCGCCTCATTTGTTCACTTACTCATTCACTCATCAAGTGCGCAAGTTTGGAGAGCTGCAGTTGGCAGAAGAACAAAGAGAGAGACACATTGCTCAGTGTTGGATATTCTCTAGTAGTTTGGTTTATTGTCTTGGCATTGTATTGGCTATCTATATTAAGGAAGTTTTTGTTGGGTTTTCTCCCCCATGAGGTTTTCCCAAGATAAATGTTGTGTATCTTGTGATTGTGTTTCTCTCAGTGATCATATCTATGTTATTGTTATCTAGTAAATTGAAAAGAAACTTAATAGCTGCTCTAAAATTAACATGGAATTAGAGCTAAACTGAAGAGAGCACCTTTCATTGGATAAGCAAAAACATCATTGTTGTCGTACAAGAAAATTAGGGCTTTTATTGGAGAGTATTTCGGCCTAAAATTCATCAACGAAGTGCACCATAACCTAGCGAACTCATTGGCAGCTTGAGCACACTTTTCCAATGGACAGAACTCCCAGAAAGTGAAACCCTAGTTTTCACTGGTACCAGAAAACCAAAACCAGTACCAGTCCAGATTTCCGCAAGTCAAATTTGAAAGGGTAAAATTTGGATTTTTTCAAATCTAACTACACCAGCCTACTCGCCTTAGCCAACCGCACCTCCTGGTAAGTTCAGATTTAATTTATGAGCACTTTCATTTTTGGGTCATTTTCCCAGCTCCAGGTCAAGATGTCTGCAAGCACCAAGCTTGTTGACAAGTTAGAATGTGTGGATAACTTTTGTGCCTGGAAGTATAGGATTGCACTCATTCTTGAAGAGAATGATCTTTCACGATTTATCAAGGAAAATGTACCAGAACCTACAGATGCTCCAGCTAAAGCAAAGCGCCAGAAGGATATGGTTAGGGCCAAAAGAATCATTGCAGACTCTATTAAAGATCACTTGATCTCTCAAGTAGCCTCCAAGAATACTCAAAAAGAATTGTTTGATGCCCTAACCAAGATGTATGAAGGAAAGAATATCAACCGGAAGATGAATCTAAGAAACTAACTCAAGAATACAAAGATGCAGAAAGGAGAAACCGTACATGACTACTTCTCTAAGGTTTCTCAATTTAAGGAACAACTAGAAGTAACTGGAGACAACTTGGATGAAGATGAACTCATCTTAACAGCTCTTAATGGTCTCACAAGATCTTGGGATGCCTTCATCCAAACTATTTGTGCAAGAAAGGAAAAACTACAATTTGACAGTCTTTGGGAAGAATATGTCCAAGAAGAAGCAAGAGTAGCTAACCGAGAAGCAGTACTTTCAAGGGATGAAGATCAAGCCCTAGCTGCTCATGCTAAAGGAAGAAAGAAAAGGTCTTATTTCAAGAAAGACACCCACCTACATGAGGAATCTCACTCCCCAAAGAGATTCAATCATTCTCATAAAGAATCTCACCCTCCAAGGAGATTTCAGAAGTTTCAGAAAGGTCAAAGAAGAGAAAAGGACTTCTCATCCTAGCAATGTTACCATTGTGACAAGATGGGACATATTGCTAAGAATTGTCCAGCTAGAAGAGAAGAATACAAGAAGAGAAACAAAAGGCACCATGCCCATGCAGTTGAAGATGAAGAGCCACCCACGAAGATGTTGAAAGAAAAGATTGAATATTATGTCTTAATCTCTGCCCTCTCAGGATCAGTATCACCTGGAGAGGATACTTGGCTCATAGATAGTGGTACTTCAAAGCACATGACAAGTCAGAGAGACATTCTCTCTAGCCTTACCGAAAAGAACTTTCCCAGAAAGTTACACTTGGAGATGATTACCAGTACCCTATCAAAGGAGTGGGAGAGTCCAATTATAAACTTGATTCAGAGACCCCAATGAAGATGAAGGATGTACTATATGTACCAGGTTTGACGAAGAACTTGCTTTCTATCTCAACTTTAGATAAGAAAGGCTTTAGGGTTGCATTCATAGATGGTGAAGTCCTCATGTGGCTAAAGGCAAAACCCTAGAAGATGCAATTGTCTTGTATAAAATAAAAAGGTCACTCGGATGCAGCCTTGATACACTCCACCAAGAATCAATGTGAATTTTGGCATAGAAGACTAGCTCACATCAACTACAAAGCATTACCATATGTAAGCAAGGCAGTTACAGGTCTACCAGAATTCAAGGTTGACCATGAAGGTGTGTGCAATGGATGTGCACAAGGAAAGAACATCAAGAACCCTTTCCTGAAGAGCGACAGTAAAGCAGAAGGAGTCTTAGAGCTCATCCACTCAAATGTATGTGGCCCAATGCGAGCAACCTCCATTTGTGGGTATGTATACTATGTATCATTTATTGATGACTATTCTCGCAAGACTTGCAGGAAAGTACAGTGCTGAAGCTGAGGCAGAGGGCACGAATTCCTAGGTAGACGGCTGGGTCAGATTTCAAGAATGAAGAGGCTGCTAGCTTGAGATAAGTTGGCTGTATTTTAGATTTCTGCTGTAATACTTCCTTAAAAGCTCCATAATATATTCCTCTTCACTGGTTTTCCCCTTGGGGATTTTTCCAGGGTCATATTGACCAAAAATATTGTGTCAAAACTCTGTGGTTTGGTTGATTTATTTCTCAGCATTTAAACTGTTAAAGATCTGGAGTGTATTTCCTGTTTTAATGACTGTTGGAAAAAGAATTTGAGATAGCAAATTTTCTTTTATTTTAACCTTGTAACAGTGGCATTAAATGAGCTTGAAATCAGACTGAAGAAGGCCTTAAAACAGTCCTCATAACAGACCTGTTAGGACAGCCTTTAGTACCTCAATTTTTCACATGTGATTACTAACTGACATCCCAAGTGTGTAAGACACTTTCAGAAAGAGCATTTCAAAACAAAAGTGGTCACTTTCAAATACCAAGGGTCACCCTCAGGCTGAGTGTGAAAACAAAGGTAGTTAACAAGTTCTTGGAGGGCTATCTTCGGATGAACACAAGGGATGAGCAAACTAAATAGATGAGGTGGTTCGATATGACCAAATATTGGAATAGTACTACATATCACTCTACTACCTAAAAGAACCTCTTTAAAGCATTACATGGTTATGAACCCCCATCACATAAGGATTGGGTCATCAAAATGTTAAAATCCATAAAGTACCTAACACTATTTGAAAAATGCATAATATCTTTTAAAAACCTAACCATCACAACAAATAGGATGAAAAACAACCCAACCAACACTACTATATAGAATTACACTTTGACAATAGAGATAAGATATTTCTATAATTGCAACCCTACAAATAAACAACTCTCTGACAACATGGTAAGAGCGAGGTTTAACCCAAGTTCTATGGCCCTTATAAAATGAAAGAAAAAGTGGGTGATGTGGCCTACAAAGTGGGCATTCTTAACATGGGAAGGCTCAATGTGGTCTTTCACAACTCATGTTTGAAGAAAAAATTAGGCAGTGAGATTGTTACTTGTGCAACACTTCCTCTCACCGATAAGGCGGGCAAGTTGATATTAGAACCAAAGTGCATCCATGAGTTGATGGTAAAGAATTTCTGCAACAAGTCATGCTCCAAGTACAAGATCAAATGGAAGGACCTTCCAACAGAGGTAGGCAAATGGGAATCTAAAGAATTTCTATAGAAATACCCAAATTTATAAATGTTATATGGAACACCCCCTCATCGATAACCATCAAACTAAAACAATGTCCACTTACTTTTTCAAGTTTTTGACATAGTAATGACTTTATTATAACTAGAAGACATAGTAATTTTGTGAACGAAGTGGTTTGGGGTTCAAACCTTGCCCCATGTTATTGTAATGACTTAATCTTAAAAGTAGGTCGATAACGTTTTTATGATTACACGAAGAAAATAACTCTTAAGGCAAAACAGAAGTTCTACAATCAAAATTTGGTAATTCGATGTCTTCCTTAGAACTAGAGGCATATTTCCACATTTTTTGAGCTACTATATTCCATATTTTGGACTTCATTTTGTTGAGATTTGGGTACCTTGGAAAGTGGTCCCCTTGTGTTTGTGAGTCTCTAAACACAAAGGGGGAGACTATGTACCTTGTACTTTACCTTTATGTTCTAATTTCACTTTGACTTAGGAGAATTAAGTCAAGAGTGAAATTGTCATTTTACGCAAAAGTGACATTTTATTCACTAAGTGGGTGAATGAGGGGACATAAAGTGAACTTCGAAAACTTAACCCAAACTGGCTTTTGAGGTGAGATTCTTTTGGGGAGATCTCACCCTTTGATTAGAGATGGATTGGGGTGATCTTAGCCATCCATTGTTAGGTTTCCTTATGGATGGTTCAAGAAGGGCGCATAGGGCCAAAGGAGGCTCATTCCTTCATTTGTTCACCAAGAGAGTTGGGAGAGGAGCAAAGGGATGAGGATGGAGGCTATGGATGAGGGAATCTTGGGCACCTCCTTTAATGGAGGACTCATGGAGGCTTAGGCCCTCTATTATTTGTGGTGTGTTCTAGCTTTCAGGAGGGCGCACTCTACGAGGAGGGCACATACTTAGCAGGCACTAGCTATTCTTGGATGATCGCAGATCTGTCAGTTTCAGTGGGAAGGTAGCACACAACAGATTGTGTGTGTGCAAGGGATTCTTCACCTGAGGAAAGAGGATCAAGGACGCTTCAGTTCAATGAGATTGGCAACATAGGAAGAGGGAGCTGGCAACAAAGGATGAGGGCGCACTTAGCTTGGGCGCATATCTTCGTGGAACCCTTAGCAAGGCTTGAGAGGAGCTTGCTACTTGTACAGGTTTCATTGTATTTGCTTACTTGTTGTATCTCATGCTTTAGACATCACTTATATATACTTTCATTCTAAACTGGTTTTCCCTGGGGAGGTTTTATCAAGGGTCATGTTGACCAAAAATACATGTGTCCAAATTTCATGTATGCTTAGTTGTTTAGATCAGCAGTAGGAGCTTGTTAAGATCCTAGAGGAGTGCTATATGTTTTGAGGTTTGCATGTACTAACATTAGGTTACTAAAAATACTTGCAAGGGCACCTTAAAAGAGCATATAGCCATCAGTTGAGGGAAGAATTCTTGGCAGATTTGAACAGGCATGTTTCCTGTCATAAAACGCAGCAAAGGACACATTTGATTGATGAAACTTAGAGCCCAACAAGAGGTCAAAGACAGACCTGTTGGGCAGCCCTCATAGTTGCTCAAAAATCTACATGGTATCAAAGCCTTGGTGGCTAAGTTTTGCTGATTTTTAGAGCATACAATGGGCAGTTTTCTGGCACTATTTTGGACATTTGTGGACAGCCTCTTATCACACCTGTGTTGACAGGAGTGAGGTTGTATTTGGACAGCCGCTTTTCACACATGTGTTGACAGGAGTGCGGTTGTACTCTTTTGCAGTGTGTAGCATCAATGTGAGTTTCAATGGACAGCCATGTCGATGTCCCAGATGCGGGCAGAGGATAGGCTAGACGGAGCTAGCAACTGGTCCCCTTGGAAGACCAGGATCATATTTGTCTTAGAGGATCTTGAACTATGGGATATAGTTCAAGCTCCCGTGGTGATTCCTCCTGCACCTGCTCCATCTCCCTTGTTGGATGCAGATTTCAGGAAGAAGAACACCAAGGCAAAGAGGACTATTTGTGATGCAGTGAGAGACAAGTATGATAGTCATAACTTCAACAGATCAAAATACAACCTAGATGTTCATCAGATCATAACAAATAGAGGCATATTAAATTGATCAAACCTGAGGTGCATTGTTGCTCTGAATGTGTTGGATCTGAGATCCCTCTGGATCTATGATTGTTGTTTAGACAAAAGATCCTTTCTCCTACAAATACCTTTAAAAATAATGATACAGTTTAAACATATGTAAGTACATACCTCTGACAATATCGACAGGTAGTGGCACCATCCGACAGCAGCCGCAATAAATAATAAACCTTTAAAACTTCAAAGGTGTTGCAACTTGTAATTTAAAGGTAGCTGGAGATTTGATCTGGTAAGGCGCACTAGGATAATAAAAATCAGTCCCAACACTTCACAAAAACTTTCACTGCAACTGGCATGAAGGAACTGGCACTGCAACTGCAACTAATACTGCACCTACAACTTAGGTTTTTATGAGGAAACCCTAATTTCTCAAACTTCAAATTTCAGAATTTTGATCCAGGGACTAGATGCGCCCTCCTAGGGCGTGTTCCTAGGTGTGGTTACTTTCCCCAACGTCCTCCTCAAACAAGGAAAACGTCACACTTAGGGTTTATGCAGAAACCCTAATTTTGCAGTAGCTGCAATACTGAAACTGAATCTTGGAGAGGGTGCATTGAAGCTAGCCACTTCTTATAAACTGTGAATTGGTCTCTTTCAGGCCTGCTCTGATACCATGTTGATGTTATACTTATATAACTAGCAGTTACGGTTCTTCTTTATTATTATAATCATTTAGCACATTAGCTGCATAAATAAGATCACTGAAAGAGAGGAAATCACAGAAACAATAGAGACACACAGATTATCCTGGGAAACCCTCATGGGGAAGAAAACCCAGCAAAAACTTCCTCAATATAGATAGACCAAAAACAAAGTAGAAGATCCTCCTCTACTCCTTCACTAGGAAAGAGTAGAGCACTACTTAACCAAGAGATACCAAGACATAGACCAAGAA
>JASDQU010884898.1:1311-24243 GCA_032191745.1 Picea mariana
GCCCCACTTTCCTTATTTTAGGGTTGGTTCCACTTCTAATTTCTCCATTAAAATTATTATTGAAATACTTTATTTTGTATTCACTTTGAATTATAATAAATTCATCACTTCACTTTATTATTTACCTTTTAAAATCTCTTAAACCACTTTGATTACTTTGACCTTTTGGGGCTTCTAGATGACATATGAGGGTCCTCCAACTTCGTAAGGCCATAACTCTCAAACCGTTAAGAGTTATGTGACGTTCTACATACCACCAGAAATGGCATGACATGTACTATACATATAGAATAGTATTATCTAAAAATATATCATAACTCATACCATTATCCATCAAACAAACTTGGGTCCATTACCCAAACCTGGGGTCTACAATTTCTCATGGCCATAACTCTCTAACCATGAGGAATTATGTGACGTTCCACATACCACCAAAAATGACATGAATAGCACTATCCATCTAGGATATGTTCCCTGACAAATTCACTTTCCTTCATCTCATTATTCCACATTTAATCATGGGTTCTCTTACTGCACAAAGCGTCTTCCCGTGAGGGCTTTCACCATAAGGGGACCACTTTGGAGTTCATCCATATTTACTTCTTATCAACCATGAAAAAACAATAATGAGTCATATTTAAATCAAACACTATTGGTTCCATTACCCAAACCTTTGTGCTACGGGTCTTTCTTCAAGGGTTGACATCAATGACAACCAACCTTAATCAACATGGATAATTTGGAATTAGTTCCTCTTGATTTGGATTGTCGTGTTGTTACAAATTATCCTTGTGTAACTAACATAGAACTAGAATGTTTTCCTATTGTTGATGGATCATTTATTGAAACATCTTGTTCTAATGATTCTTGTAATTTTCTCCTCTCTTCTAACTGTGAATATGCTTTGGAAGATATTTTAGATCCTAATGTTGTGTAGGGGAAAGACATCCACGCTGATTTTTTCACCCAAGGAGAAGAAATAAACATACAAGACATTCCTCTTGTAACAAATCAACTCATTTATTGTTTACAAGAGAAAAACTATCTTGAGGAAGAACATGTTGATTGTAAAACCATGCCTAGTGTGGAGAAAACTGATTCACAATCATCCTACGATGTTTTTAAAGAGGAGGAACTACCATTCAAGGAGTCACTTTTTGAAAATACCTGTTGTTCTAGAGAATATTTTCATTCTATGAATTCTTCCACTTATTTCTATTTATATCCTGATCTCTTTAATCATTTAACTTTGTAGGGAGATACTCATGGTCCTATTCAAATAGGCTCAATGGGGCTGACCCTTGTTGAAATACTTGATGGTGGTGATGCACATTTGGAAGATAGAGAGGATAAGGCCTCTTCCCATGAACTAATTATAACCAATCCTTACCATCCTTTTTCATGGGATGAAGAGGATTCTATAGAAAATGTGTATCAAAGGATGTCTTCTTCTTTTTCTCCTTCATTTTTCATAAATAGTGAATCTCCTTGTTCAAGTAGCCCTTTGTTGAATATTGTTAATACTAGTTGACCTCACCATTGTTTTGAAATTTTCTTTCATACCATGGTTGGTCCTAACCCACACATATCATATGATCTCACTAGTCTATCTCAAGTAGTTGGTTACTTGAAGTGTGAGTCTAGGGATAATTTCCAAGATAATGAGGCACTTTGGTCTTTGTCGATGGTTATGTCAGGCCCTTATTCTATTTTTATTCCAAGTTATGTTTCTAATATTTTGTGTTGAACATATGTTTGTAGCCTTGGGATTACTTGGATGGCTACATTTGCATTATGATTTTATATAACTTTTTTTTCAGCCATTAGTAGCGTAGGAAATGAGTAGGGTAGATAGACTAGTGTATTTCTTTGCATAGTTTAGTTTTGCTTTCTAGTTTTTAATTAGTTTTATGTTTTCATTTTATTTTCATTACTGTTGGTTGATCAATAATTGGATTCTTAGTAGAGGTGGAGATAAATAGAAGGCTTGACCACTAATTTTCCCTTGATTAGAATTTTCAACTTAATTTTGATATGGGGAAAATTTTACTTCATTTTATTCTTGAATTTCTTCCATGTGTTGGCTAATTTTTAGATGATTGATTTCATGCATGATCATTATGTCAAATCTTGTCCAAGCATGTTTTCATCTTACAAGTGGAATATGTTAAAATAAATATATTATTTAGTTCCTCTTGGGATGAAAATGAGAACTCAAAGATATTCAGTCATCATATGAATATAATTCTAACTAAAATATTTTGCTTGATGAAATTTATTATGAGTGTTGATCTTGATTTCCCATACATATTAATATTAAATTCTGAGTATTAAAAATCTACCCATCTGAAATTCAATCCCCTCCCAATCCTTGTAATCTCCTGAGATGATTATTTTTCCTTGGGTTTGGAATTATCCAAATGTTTTCTTCCACATCCACTCTTTTCTTTAATCACTTTCAGCCAACATGATTTTTGTATTTAGACCCTTTTAGCCTAATGAACTTAGCTGATTTTTTATTTCTTTTTAGTTATTTTTTGTTATCACTTTTAGATTTAATTTCCAAGCACTGGATGCACATATCTTACGCTTTGTTCAGTTTATTTTTCAAGAATGTGTTTCATATTTTATCTTGCATATTTCTTCATTCAAGCTTCCTTTCATACACAGTAGTAAGAGACATCCATTTTTTTTGACAATTCTGGACAACATGATCATTTAAATCTTTATTTTAATGTTTTTTTCATAGATTACTTAGGAACTAATCTTTATATTACCCAACTTACTGATTGATCATAGACTCAATCTCACCACTATCCATTCAATGGGATTTTGAGACTTGATATTTTCTTCTACAATATCTTTTCATCATTTAGTTTTGTTGATTTTGGGTTACCTATTAAAGTTACATTCTTGAGAAATATTATTTTTATCATGGCTGAGAACTTTACACTTATATAATGTTGAGTATATTCAAATGCTTGGGAGTTGTAAATACCTTCATGAAATATGTCAATGCAACTTCTAAGATTCCAATTTTGAATCTTCATCATTTATTTTTTTAGCCATGATGGTGATTTTTCAATATGTCATTTCCTTGTGGGCTACAACTTATCAATCTATTGGG
The DNA here is from genome assembly GCA_032191745.1 of Picea mariana. NCBI lineage: Eukaryota > Viridiplantae > Streptophyta > Pinopsida > Pinales > Pinaceae > Picea > Picea mariana. Next base: position 4,439 of record JASDQU010884898.1, read on the forward strand.
CCCACACTCTTTAGAACTCCTCGAACCCAAAAAGCGGTTTATTCATAATTAGAGGAAACACATGCCTTGGGGTGAAATGTTGATACTTTTTCAATCATATTTTTTATGACTAATGTTTGTTGGTAGATTGGTATCTTTAGATGATAAATGGGATTGAAGTCTTATGGTCTTGTTTGATTAATTTGATTGACTCTGATTTAAGGAATAAGACATTGTTTCTAGAGATCCAAACCTCATAACAATCAATGAGACTATGTCTCTTGTTGAAGAGGAAAATGTGGGAAAGCACCTAGTGCTTATATATCAGGAAGAAGTTTGTGATACTTGTTTTAATTCATAGTGGATGATACTTGATAACTACACTGGATTTCACACAGATTTTTATGACAACCAACTTAGTTCAAGTTTATTTTAGCTTAGCATGTTTTTCCTAGAATTAGTTTTAATTCCAGTCATTACTTTTCAGTTTAGTTAATTTTCATTTCAATAATCCAATTAAATAAGAGGATTTCTTCCCAAATTGTCTAAGAGTTGGTCACACCTTTCTCTTTTGTTATGCATGTTGGGAAAATAGCTTTTGCAACCAACAACTCTGGATTTTTCTCTTGGAATGAAAGCAACATATGGAAGTATTAATCTAAAACTTGAATGCTCATATTCCTTTGCAATATTATTGGATTGATAAATCAAGACTGTCACCAACTTATCAATTGATCAAAAAAATATCCCCATTTATTTACTCACATATTGGTTCTTGATCTAATTTATAGTTGTAGTCATTTTCATGACTATTTTGATAACCTCCATAGTTGTGATATTTCTTTTCATTATCAAAATGAATATTTGGTTTTAATAATTATCTTTTATGGAAAAGATAAAATGACACTTTGGTGAGATATCTAACTTCTGTTATTGGAAAATTCAATGTTTTGAAAATTGCAAAGGAATTGCTTATGTCAAGAAATCTTAAGAGCATATGGGTTTATGGAGCATTTCATGAAATTGGTTTTCGAAAATATGTTTTGATTGAGAATTTACATTAACCCATGTTTGTTGATTCCCAAAATTGTTTTGTCGCACTAAATGAAAAGAAGATCATATATGACAATTGGATTTGAGAATTGTGTTGCAAAATCTTTTCCATTAGATAATAAATTCTCGTACTTTGGATTGTTTTCATTTTAGATCAGAAACTATGGGAATATTTTCATTGGGCTTGATATTAATTAGCTAACTTTTCTTGATTGTTGATTTCCCTTGGCTTACTGTCAACTGTCCACTGAAAACACTTGTTATGTTTCTACTACCATATTTATTACTCATTGTTGTTTTCTCTTCTTATCTATTTCATCCAGTTTTTATCCTTTTGATCACTTACATTATAGCTTCAAATTTCCTTTTAGTTTAAAGTTTTATTTTCATGAATTCACTATTGATTTCAGTTTTTCTTTCTGTTTATGTAGATTCCTCCCATATTTTGATTTGACCACTAGTATTTACCTGAGTTATTTTGACTCTCAGTCTTCCTTGAGGATTTCCCTTTAAATTTTGGTGAAGGGGTTGGTCAATTTTGGTCACATACTGAAGATTTTTCTTAGAAGTCATAAGATGCATGTGTTTCTCTATCTAAATGAACATTTATAAAGTTCTCAGTTGTAGGTATGAACTGATATTTTTGGTGGAACACATGTGCCCATTGAGTGTACTAGGATAACCCATAAGTATAGGAAAGTGTCTATCCACTCTTTTCTTTGAGCTCCATCAACTTCACATTAATAAGATGGAAAATACAATGATGGTTTTTGTAGAGACCTGTGGGTTAAACTAAATTGCATAACATCTACTCAGTGAATCAAATCTACTCTCATATCACCTAGTGTCTTTCACACCCTATGTGCATATGCATATCAATAGCTAAATCTAAAAGGGTGAGCATGTTTTGAAATAAAATGGAAGTTGAAAGCACTATTAATAGTGTGGGAAGTACAAGTAAACCCATCGGGGCTATGGACGCCTATTGGAAGACGGGCTATGCTTTTATGGTACCAAGACAACTTCATCGAGGCTATGGATGCTCGTTGGCAGCAAAGCAATGTCGGGAAAAGAGATATGAGGGCCACACTTATGTAGATGTTTTCTTGTTTTAAAAGTGAAAACCCACAGTTGAACTAAAGCTAGTTTGAAGTGTAAAACTAGTAAAATAACTTAGCTCATTAATTTGTTTTTTGAAAAGGGTGTGTTATATTATCAGTACTAGAAATATTGGGTTATACCTTTTAAAGATTTTGTGTCATTGTGGTACCCATAACTATTGGAAAATATCCTTCAATTTGTTGAACTTATCTTTAAAATTTAGATATGAAGTACAAGCCCTAGATTTCTATTGACAGAGATAACTGGTTCTTCCAGTGTGTCACCATTTGTTGTGGCTGCACCAACCCAGCTTTAATTTTTCTTTTACAAGCGAAAGGAAAGGGGTCCCCTACTAAAATTTCAATCCTATTTCCTAATCCTTTACCGCTTGAGCCTATTGTTATGTATTTTCCTACTTGAAGGGATTTGGAGGTTTTATCTTGTTGGATGATTGTTTTTTATGGGTGTTGATTTTTCCTTTCAATTTGATGATTTCAAATGTCTTCATGATGCTTGTTGACCTATGATGTCTCATTGGCATTTCTTTCAACTATTCACTAATTCTGAAGTGTTTGATGATATTATGTGGTTGCAAGGTCTGATGTTCTATTGCATGTATTGGATGAGGTTGTGACTAATTATTTGTTGATTGACCAATTCAAATTATGCATCCTCTTGCTGACATATTATTTTTTATAACTTCATACTTATTCTCTCACATATGGATTCTACACTTCTATTTCTAAGTTTTCTATGTAGTCTTAGGGAACTCATCTACAGTCACCATATTATTGTTCAATAAATCTAACATTCTATTATAAGTTGGTTTAAGGTAGGGAATATATTGTTTATTATATTGGCTATTCTTCTTTTGATTTTATGGTTGATCTCATTATTTTTTTTTGGAGGAGTAGGTTTGCATATCCACTTTGATCATATGACCACTCCAACCTTGAGACACCTATGGGGGAATCTGTTGATCCTTTTCTAGAACCTTGACTTTGATCCTTACCGAGCCTCCTCTTTTTCTATTTCCCTGAGGTCCCATGCTTCCAAGGCCACAGGATCCACCATTCCTACAGACCCATCCCCAATCCTCTTTTGTGATCTAGGTGGATATCAATGGTCACCCACCTATTTCTACTGTCTCAAAACAATCTTATGGAAATTTACTATTTTTAGCATTTTTTCAGTTCATAAACTTCCAGGGCCATTTTGAGGGCCTAAATGATTTTTTTCGAGATATAGAACCTTAATGATGTTCTAATTATTTTATTAAACCCCAAAAATGAATCTCCTCGATTATACCTTCCCAACGAGCCATTTTTCACCCCAAACAGAGATCATATGCCAAAGCTACACCCCTGAGAAGTTGATACACCAAACTATTGAAAACGGGGTCAACAAAATTGTTGTCTTTTCATCTTCCAGGGTTAGGGTTTTGGATTTTATTTATGTTAAAAATTACTTTGGATCCTCATTGTAATAATCATCTTCTTGTGAAGGTGAGTGGATTTCAAATCACTTCTCAGAGATAAGCTTCCACCATTCTAGTGAGTCTTTCACTCTGTATTTCTACAGTTTTGTACATTTCGCTCATTAATAGAAATTGTATATTACTGTATATATCTGAATCTTGTTATATATTTGATATATATATATGTTATGTTATTATATCTCTTGCAATATCTCTATAAATTTATGTGTTATATATCTGCTCTCATTTCATGCCAAAAATAATCTGGATCAGTGGTATCAGAGCAGGAAGCTCTTGATCTTTTTTTAGTGCATGTCCCTGACGAGGTTCGAGTATAGAAAGTTGGGCCTCAAGCTTGTCTCTCTTGAGAAAAATTTCTCTCATGCTCCTAAGAAACCCTCAATGGCGGAAGAAAATAAAAATGACAGAGCAGAAGATTCTATTAATCTATTGCTTGAGCAAGCTCTCATGTGACAGAGAGACGAAATGATGGAGAATTTTTCCCACATCCTTCAATGCCTGCTGATAAAACATGACGGTTCTTCATAAAGAGAACACTTTGGAGGAACCTCTCCTTTCAAGGTACAAGTTAATTTTGATATTCCCATATTTGAAGGACATATAGATGGAGATTCCCTAGAAAAATGATTAAATATACTAGAAGGTTATTTCTCTTTTCACAAATTTTCTGATGGGGAAAAGATCACCTTCACACTCCTTAAATCCCTCTCCCATGTCAAACATTGGTGGGAAAATTACTGGGAGAAAAGTTCCACAAAGGAGTCTAGAATATATGGGGTCGAGCCCACTTGGGATTGTTTTCTAGATGCGATCAAGGAACAATATTACTCTATTGGAAACTATGACGACCAATACATGAGATGGACCACAATGCAGAAAGACAGGGGCCAAGCAATTTCGAAGTTCACCAATACCTTTCATACCTTGCGCACCAAGTTGGGTATCAAATACTTCGAGCGACATTTGGCTTTGAAATACTGTGGGGCTCTACATAGTTACATCCAAACTAAAATGGAGTTTCTCGACATCTCATCGTTGGGAGCTACCTATCAATATGTTGCCAAAATAGAAAAAAACTTTAGGCACTAGAACAAACAAGAGTTCGAGTGTGCAATTCTACAAAAACCAAAGTACGATAAAGATGAATTTAACAAACAGCCTCTTGAAAACCAGTCCAAGCAACAAGAAAAGAAGTGTCACGAGAAGACAAATAAGGACACTAGAAGTTGCTGTCACTTCCAAAAAATCCCTTGGCACAACAATGATGAATGTTTCTCAAAACTCTCATTGGTGGTCGAGATCAAAGACAAGGATATAAACCCAGATTCAAAATATGATTTAGAAAACTCTGGCAGAAGAAAGATCATTGAATCATACCCCACTACTACTATCACGACTGCAAGAGTTCAACAAGAAGAACCGACAGATCATGAAGAGGGGGAGCACCTCTTCCATTCACAGATGTGGGTGAAGGGGACCCTGATACATTTTATTGTTGATAGAGGAAGAGAAAATAGCCTCATCGCATCATAGGTCATCAAACAGTTGGGATTGTCGATAACACCACACCTGCATCCATATAGCATCAGGTGGCTTCGCTAGGGAAGAGACCTACGTGTTAGCAAATAGTGTTGATTTTCATATGGCATCCAACCCTTAAAGGATGAGGTATTATGTGATGTTTCCCCACTGGATATATGTGATGTTCTTTTGGGATAGCCATATATGTGGAAGCACCATGTTATCTATAAGTCTCAATCTCGTAGTGTCATTGTTATTATGGGGGATCATCTCTACATGATACCAGAGGTAGTTCCAACTACTGTCCCACCTAAATAGTATTTCAAGGTATTATCCCATACTACAAAATTAAGCTTCTTCACAATTTGTTCAAAAGGTGAAGAGACGAACACCACAACCAATGCAACCTCAGTCTAAGCACCTTTTGTGTAGGAGAAGAAGGTCGAAAATATTGAAGCAAAGCACAAGAATTTATTCTACACAAATTCATCTCATGTAGCTATAATTTTTAAAAATTTCCAACCCTTCTAGCCATAGGTTCGTGATAGCCTTCAACAAGCTAATTAACACAACGTCTCCAGCCAGGAAAGAAACTCATCAAGATGCAGATTCAATAGATGCTTTTTCCTCTCCCCCAGGAACTCAACGTAATGGAGACCATTTGTTATTAATGAGGGAGGATTGATCCAGGTGTATATCGATGGCCACCCACCTATTCCAATTGGATCAAAACAGTCTTCTGACAATTTACTATTTTTAGTAGTTTTTCAAATCCTAAACTTCCGGTCCATTTTGAGGGCCTAAATAATGTTTTTTTTTTTAGATTGAGAACCTCAATGATGTCCTAAGGCTCTAATTTATCCCCCAAAATGAATCTCCTTGATGATACCTTCCCAATGAGATATCATGCACCCTAAACGAAGATCGTATGCCAAAGTTACGCCCCCGGGAAATTGATACACCAAACTACCCAAAATGGGGTCAAAAAAACTGTTGGCTTTTCATCTTTCGGGGTTAGGATTTTGGATTTTATTTATGTTAAAAAGGTATTTGGAGCCTCATTGTAATAATCATCTTCTTGCAAAGGTGAGTAGCCATCAAATATCTTCTCAAATATAGGTTACCATCATTCTAGCGAGTCTTTCACTCTGTATTTCTATAGTTTTGTACATTTCGCTCATTAATATAAATTCTGTATTAATGTATATTTTTGCCTCTTGTTATATATCCAATATATATCTATTATGTTATTGGATCTCTTGCAATATCTCTTTATATTTATGTGTTATATCTTCTCTCTCATTTCATGCCGAAAATAATCTGGATCAATGGTATCAGAGCGCGATGCTCTTGATTGTTTTTCAGTGCATGTCCCCGATGATGTCCGAGTATAGAAAGTTGGGTCTCGAGCTTGTCTCTCTTGAGTAAAATCTCTCTCTCACTCCCAAGAAACCCTCAATGGCAGAATAAAATAAAAAAAATAGAGCAAAAGATTCTATTAATATGTTGCTTGAACAAGCTCTCATGCGACAGAGGGACGAAATGATGGAGAATTTTTTCCACATACTTCAACAAATATCGATAAAAATCTATGTGTATTCATAAAACGACCACTTTGGAGGCACCTCACATTTAAAGGTACAAGTTAATTTTGATATTACCATATTTGAAGGACAGATATGTGGAGAGTCCCTAGAAAAATGGTTAAATGTCCTAGAAGGTTATTTCTATGTTCACAATTTTTCTGACAGGGAAAAGATTACCTTCGCACTCCTTAAATCCATCCCCCATGTCAAACATTGGTGGGAAAATTACGGTGAGAAAAGTTCCACAGAGCAGTATGGAATATATGGGGTTGATCCTACTTGGATTTTTTTTGTGGATGCGATCAAGGAACAATATTACCCTATTGGAAACTATAACGACCAATACGTGAGATGGACAACACTGTGGCAAGAGAGGGGCCAAGAAATGTCAAAATTCACCAATTCCTTACATACCTTGCACACCAAGCTAGGTATAAAATAATTCTAGTGACATTTGATTCTAAAATCCAAACTAAAATGGAATTTCTAGACATCTCATCGCTGGGAGATGTCTATCGATATGTTGTCAAAATAGAGAAAAAATTTAGGCACCAGAACAAACGGGAGTTCGGGCCTGCAAGTCCGCAACAACCAAAGTATGATAAATACATCCCTAACAAACAACCTCCCAAAAACCAGTCCAAGCAACATGAAAAGAAGGGTCAGAGGAAGATGAAGAAGGACACTGGAAAGTGGTGTGATTTCCACAAAAGCCCATGGCACAACACTGATGAATGTTGCCCAAAAATTTCGTTGGTGGCTAACATCAAAGACAAGGAGCCAAACCCATATTCAGAATATGATTTAGAGAACAAAGGCAGAAGACAGATCATCGACGCAGACAAAAATTCAACCAGAAGAACCAACAGATGCTGAAGAGGGGGAATGCCTCTTCCATTCACAGATGTGGCTGAATGGGACCCCGTTGCATTTTATTGTTGAAAGAGGAAGTCAAAAGAACCTCATCTCAGAATAAGTCATCAAACAGTTGGGATTGTTGACAACACCACACCCGCATGCATACAACATCCGATGGCTTCTCCAGGGACGAGACCTCTATGTCAGCCAGTAGTTTCAATTTTCATACAACATCCAACCCTTAATGGATGGGGTATTATGTGATGTTGACCTAATGGATGTTTGTGATGTTCTTTTGGGCCAACCATATATTCGGAAGCACCATGCTATTTATGAGTCTCGACCTAGTAGTGTCATTGCTACTCTAGGGGATCATCTCTACAGGATACCAGAGGTAGTTCCAAATACTGTCCCACCTAAAAAATGTCACAAGGTAGTATCTCATACTACAAAATTCAGCTTCTACATGATCAGTTCAAAAGGTGAACAAAAGAACACTACAACGACTGCAGCCTCAATTGAAACACCTTTATTCCAATAGAACCAGGTCAACAAGACTGAAGCAAACCATAAGGATTCCTTCTGCACACAGTCATCTCATGTATTTAGAATGGTTAAAATTTTTCAACCCTTCCATCCACAGGCTCGTAATATCCTTCAAAAAGCTAAACAGCGCAACTTCTCCAGCCAGGCAAGGAAATCATCAAGATGCAGATTCAAAAAAAGATTTTCCCTCTCCCCCAAGAAATCAACGTAATGGATACCATTTCTTCCTAAGGAGGGAGGATTGATCTAGGTGTACATTGGTGGCCACCCATCTATTCCTATAGTCTCAAAACAATCTCCTTGCAATTTATTATTTTTAACAGTTTTTCAGTTCCTAAACTTTCGGGGCCATTTTGAGGTCCTAAATGACTTTTTTTCAGTATCGAGCACCTCAATGATATCAAAGGATACTATTGAGTCCCCCCAAAAAATATCCTCGATGATACCTTTGAAACGAGCTATTGTGTGCCCCAAACGAAGATTGTATGTCAAAGTTACGCCCCCGAGAATTTGATACATCAAACTACCCAAAACAGGGTCAACAAAAATGTTGGCTTTTCATATTTTGGGGTTAGGGTTTTGGATTTTATTTATGTTAAAAATGTCGTTGGAGCATCATTGTAATAATCATATTCTTTATAAGGTGAGTAGCCTTCAGATCTCTTCTCAGAGATAAGCTTCCACCATTCTAGCGAGTCTTTCACTTTGTATTTCTACAGTTTTGTAGATTTTGTTTATTAATAGAAATTGTGTACTACTATATATCTATCTCTCTTATTATATATCCGATATATCTTGGTTATGTTATTAGATCTCTTGCAATATCTATGTATATTTATGTGTTATATCTATGCTCTCATTTCTTGCCGAAAATAATCCGGATCATTTGGATTGATCTCTACTGGACTCTTCTTTTGGCCTTCCCTCTCTCACGAAACCCAAGCCCAAGGCCTATTGGGTTTTCTCCTTATTTTCCTCTATTATTTCCTCTAACCAAATATCATATTTGGATTCTTCCTATCTAGAGTTGTCCAATGACAATATCCATACTTAAATCTGAGTTCCAGATTGAAAGTTATGGCATCTCAAAGTTTCCTAAGTCTTCACTCACCTTTTCCATCTCACTACCACATGGTTCACTCTTGTTGGTTCCATCCGACTTGGTGTCAATGCATGGTGTTGATGTAGCATACACCACCTTCCCTGATCATCGTCAGGATTTTTCCTGAGTCTTCTTCCCATCCTTCCAATCACATACTACGATAAATAATTTGGAGCTTCATTGTCCCTGCCATTCACACTCTTCATTGTTAGAGTCTTTCTCCATCGGTGTACATCTACTCCTAATATCACAAATCTCTACAATGGGCCTCCCCCGATCAATGGTTGGGATTTCATTTATCTTGCAACTTGATTGACGACCTTCATTCATTCTCATATTTGATGGCTTTACGACTACAATACTCATTGTACAAAAATTTATTTAGTTCCTTAGTTAGTGAATGTTCCTTCATTGCCTCAGATCAAATCCTTATCTTATTCTTTCACATAGAAATGTTGTTCATAGTTGAATTATTTGGTGAATTATGCAATCTCTTTTGAAGCTAAGCCCCTTTTCCTTCCAGGAAACCAAAATCAGGACCATGAGATTATTACTTTGCAAATATCCACAAGCTTAAACCTCGATCAGATTTCCAAAACAAAAAATCTCTCGAGCTGTCGATCTATTCCCTGAGTGAACGATCAGATCTTTTTCATAAAACAATGTTCAGGTTACAACTTGGATGGTCAGAGTTAACACTCCGAACAGTCTCCTTCAGACCTTGAATGAATTTTAATCATGATCATTGATCATCATTGAAAGGATGATCCAAATATTTTGCATGAAAAACAGAGCTATGAGGGAATATTCGTCGATACCTTGAAACTTCACAAATTTTCTGGATGTCGAATAATTAGCTCCGACTACACGTCATAATTTTTTTCAGACTTAAACTTTCAACACATGAATCGAAGAGGGAATATTCTTTGATTGTTTTCTTCAATATTGTTTCACTGGTAAGTTGGAACAGACCATGAAATGGCTCTTCCGATGGACTGTGGGGATAAGTTCTAGATCCATTAAACGATTAGATCTCACTATCGTAGTTGATGAATCGAAATGGGAATGTGATAGGATTTAGAAAGACAATGATGTGAAGTTATGAACACAGACACTCTTCTCTTTTCAAGGTCCGATGGATAACTGACCAAAACCATTGATCTGGTGGGCTTTCTCTTTTGCAGATTCAAGAATTAATGGTCTAGATTAACCCACGAGCCTCGTCAATGGTTGTTTAATGAGAAATTTGAAACAACCATAAATTTTGATAAATATTTCAGAATAAGACCCGTGATACCTCTTTGGAAAGGTATCAGATAGATGAATGCAATGGTATCAGTCTCTAAGATGAAAAAAATAATAGAAGACAACAAAAAATATGGAAAATCGACAACCACGGATTTGGGGGGAAAATGGCCATACCAAATTCAAGTAGTCATATCCAGGGCTATGAGTAATGAAATCAAGCCTGGGATAGCTCAATATAAAGCTAGAGAAGAGAAGAATATGATGGAATAGAAAATATGGAAATATTGATAAGTTAAATTTCTCGAAAATGAAAAACACGGAGAGAACCTGAATTCAAGTGAGGAACCAGCTATGTAGACTTCAAACTTCTATGTATCAAGCTACAGGAAACAAATTCTGGCCAGAAATAGCCCAATGGAAAGTTGAGACAAAGGAGAAGAATCCGAAAAGATTTTGATTAGCAAGAAGAAGCTAGAAAAACCCAGAAACGTTCGAGGAATAGAACATAATTCTAATGAGTAGAGTCAATGACTTGTTTTTAATGAATGTCATTTGTAAACTACCATAGAGAGAATGGAACCTACAAGGAGTCTCTTCATTTTCCATTTGTAACTCTCACATCCAGATTTTTGAAATGTAAAAAAATAAACTGGGGGAAAAATGAAATGAAAAGGGAGGAGAAATCAAGGGTATCTCCTACCTTATAAAAAGAGAACTCATAGGATATGATTTAACATTTTCCCTTTGTAACAAAGGATGGTATTATTACTTCTAAGGAATAAAGAGAAGGAGGCATTTTAGAAATAGGTGGATTTTATGGATGTAGTAGAGACTACTCTTGATGGATTTGTATTTTGCTAGAGTAGATAGGATTTTGTTGTATGAATTTTTTCTGCACTCTGTGTTGTTTACTCAAACCGTCACATGTTTCTTCATGCGTACATAAATGATGTTATAAATTTATTGTGAAACTATTTGTCTATGCATCTGTAGAATTATTTCTTTCATTTACCATTAGAATAGATGAATTATTTATGGTTCTGATGATTATCTTACTCTATACTCATTCTCTTAGTTTTTCTTCGGGGATAGGTTAGAATTAGTTAGAATGGATTAGTTAAATTTTAGTTAGTTTAGCCTTATAATTAGTTAGAACTCTTTGGGGGGCATTTCATTTTTTTTCCCCTTTTATTATTTTAATTATGAGCAGCAGAAAGGCCCATAAACTCATGGGAAACGCTACTCCAAACAAGAGTAGGTCTGATTGGGACCTTCCATCGGGCGTTTTCCCTCATCTGATTGAACAAGTCATTTTGACCTAGTCAACACGAATCAAACATTCTTTTTTGTGAGATGGTATGAAACAAGAAGTTTGCAATTTTGTGGTGGAATGTGATGTTTTTCAATGCAAGAAGGGAGAAAGAGTCAAATCTCCTGACACACTACAACTGATGTCGATTCCACCTGCTATTTGGATGGATATCTCTATGGATTTCACCATGGGATTACCAAAATCAGGAAATAATTCAGTCATCATGGTGGTAGTTGATTGTATTTCTAAGTATCCTCATTTATGTTCCCTTCAACACCCATTTACCACATCCACTATGGCTTAACTTTTCATGGATCATTTCTTCAAGATTCATGGCATGCCTCATTCTATTATTTCTGATCAAGATCCCACATTCACCAACACTTTTTGGCAATAATTGTTCAACCTACAGGACACCCAATTGCATCTTAGCACCACCTATCATCCCCAGAATGATGGTCAAACTGAATTTGTCAATAAGTGTTTGGAAACATATTTGAGGTGTTTTGTATCTGAAAGAAAAAATCAGTGGGATCAATGGTTACCACTAGTTGAATGGTGGTACAACACTTCTTACCATAAAACTACTTGCATGACTCCTTTTGAAGTAGTATATGGACAAAATCCCCCTTCAGTTCTCTCATATATGCTCAAAGTCTCGAAGGTCTAAGAGGTTTACCAAACTCTTACAACTCATGAGGCTATTCTCCATACCCTCAAAGAGAATTTGGTAATGTCAGAATCGATTGAAGAAACAAGTAGATCAAGGTCATTCCGAACGTCAATTTGCTGAAGGAGACCAGGTGTTTCTTCGACTGCAACCTTATAAGAAGACTTCACTCAAGGCCGAACATTCTCAGAAACTAGTGCCCAAATTTCATGGTCCTTATATAGTTCTCAAGCGCATGGGACATGTGTCGTATCAGTTAGCTTTGCCTAGTCATTCTAATATCGACCTTTTTTTTCATGTCTATTTCTTAAATAAGGTGATTGGAACTAAGTGCCAAACGCAAACCAATCTCCCCAAGTTGGATGAGGAAGGATCCATATGGTTGGAGCCATAAGCAGTCTTGGACCAGCATGAGTGTCATCTCTGTCAGCGCACCATTAAGGAAGTGTTAGTACAGTGGAAAGATACAACTTTGGCAAATGCCACCTGGGAGCCAACTATCATTTTGTAGCAGTTTCCTCATCTCAAGCCTTGAGGACAATGATATTTTTTAAGGTGGGGGGGGAGGGGGTGCATGTTAGGGACCTAACCTCCCTAACCCCTCATGTAGGTAGAATAATATATTTTTCATGTAATAAAGGAAAATATTAATAAGGCCTAGTAATAAGGAAGAATAAGTCAAATGTAAGAAGACCAAATAGAAGCTTTCACTTCTAGAAGATCTTCCTCTAGATTGTTTTTCTGGTAGATAGATTTAGTATTATAAATAGGATTCGAGGGCATGAGAAGTCTTATCTTAGAGATTATTGTAATAGATCTCTGCTTTGCTAGATGTTTCCCCCTCGAAGATGCAAGTGAACATTGCTATCATTAATAAAGGTGCTCTTCTAGTGTTATTGTGGTATATTTTTTATATTGATCTCGTTCTATCATTGTTGTTTTTCCATTGCTTGCTAAATATTTATGTTTTGCATACTATATTATATCTGGAATATTGCAGATATGAACAAATATGGGGGTTGATTAATCCACAAGAGAGGTGGGATTCCTAGAGAGTGTCCAAAAGGGGTCCAAAGGGAAATGATTTATGGGTATTAATTCAAACCCACATTTCTGAATTTTATTATTATTTGGGAAAAAATTATATTTTATGGTTGAGTGTATGAAAGCCTAATCATTGAATATCTATCATAGGGTGGGTGTGAGCGTCACATACCATAGTTATTGGAGAGCATGGGGCTCAATAACAATAAATATTGGGTAGAGTGAGCAGTCAACTATCTTGGGAAAATAGAGGAGATTCATATGGGTAGTAACAAACAATTTTAGACATTCAGTTTTACATGAAACAACAAGGGGAGATCAAAGGAGAAGAGATGGGGAGTTGGAACAACAAGGTTGGGTGAAATATGGATCATGTTGGAGTGTATTTGGAGCTGGAAATAGAAGATCCAGGTTGCCAGACATGAAGAGTGAACTCCTGGGTGAGTTTCATTGTATGAACAAGTGTTTAGTGTTGTTATTGTTGGTAGTTTTACTAGAAGTTGGTTCTCTTGAATTCCCAACTAAGAGATTCCTAACTGCATGTGCTAGAGAGATCCTAATAAATGAATGGGATGCCTGATGGAATGAGAGCATTCAAGTGGTACATTCCTTGGTTTGGGACGATCAAGAGGAAGATAGTTGAAGGAAATTTGGGATAATTGTAGGAGAGAACCAATGGGTTGTGTGATACTGAGTTGTAAGGGAAATGTGAGAGACACCCTTATTTTGTGGATTTATATCCACAACTTAGCGGTGTCTTTATGTTGATATTTGGAACAACAGGTCTATGGTTGGGTGGAACCTCCTTACTAAGAAACTGGTTTCACAAACTCTCTTTTAAAGATACATGTTTATTTACTTTGTTGAGTTATTTATGATTTCATGGCTATGCATTTACTCTATGGATGAGAATGGTTTTATATTATATTATAGATTCTTTCTTAGTTGCATTCATCCTTGTTTCGAATGTTGTAGTCACATTTAATTATGGGTATTAGAATCTGGTTGTAATTGTGAATAAATCATAACTGGTAAGCTATAGGAATCTAGTTAGCAAGATAAAATTTCATTGTAAGTGTATTTTTTGTGTAATAATGTTCCCTGGTTAAGTTGGCGAACGTTACACCTATTCTCTACTCTCTTTTCTCTAGTTATCACAATGCAAATACAAAGGAATTGGAACTAACTATGGAGTTTCCTATGACATTGTGACCTGATAGGTTGCTATAGAATATTCCTCCTCCTTTGTTATGCTCTCAAAATACCACTCCTATATTTTTTTGTTAGCTATGGAATAAGTACAATACTAAATAATGGAACCCCTTCTCCTCCTGGTGACCCGATATTTAACATCGCTTGATAGTCATTTAGGCTTAGGGTTTTGACTTCATCAACCATCAATTACAGATAAATTTTGGTCCTTATAGAATCTTCTTGAAAATCCACATGTGGCTAGCCCCACACATTTGAGTAATGGGAACTGATGTGGTATCCACTCATCCCATGGTGGTCAACAAGGTAGGTCAACTTGCGAGAGGCATGGATTTCACATACATGCTTTGATTGAGTTTATTCTTGCACCATTGGAAATGTATTAGTGTGTATAACATCTCCAGGGGAGATCCACAAATTTTTTCAACCAAAACATTCCATTTAATGCTTCAAAAAGTTTCGGACCTGGTTTTCCAAATCGAGATCTGTTGCTGAAATGACCCTCGATTTTTTCCACCTATAAAGTTCCAAGATTGATGAAAAATTATATAATGATCCAATCCATATCATACCTCCCCATTTAGGGAGTATTTTAGTCCCCAAAATATTTACTGAATGACATGAGGAAATGTTTCCTCTACCTTCTCCCTGGACTACCATTTTTCTTTTCCTAGAAGTTATCCTTTCCACCCAATCTACCAAAGGTCATGCTACCCCTCTCTTTTAGTTATGTACTTCCTCTACAAAACTATGTATTATACCAATTTTCCTGAGCATATGGTGCTAAGTCCTCTATGGTAGGTAGGTTGTTCTCCTCCTCCCAATCCAACATGGGAGGCTCATAAAGTTTCATATTATCCAAATTCACTATTGAATAAATGTGCATGTATGGGGGTAGACTGATTATGTGGGTGTTATCACCCACCTTATCCAATACCTAAAAAGGGACATACCATAGATCCTCTATATTCTTATCAGGACCCTATAGTCTTTCCTTACTCAACTGTAACCAAACTTTTTCTTCCACTTTAAATGATTTTTTATGTTCTGTGTTGATCATGTCATGTTGTGTATCTTTCCTGTGACTTCTTCATGACTTATTCAATGTCTCTTGTACTTGCAAATGGATTTACCTGATATTTTCAACATTTTTTTTTCTCTTAATGTTTCTTCTATGATGTATTCCCTCACTCCTCCATGTTTTCTATAGAAAACATCCAAGGGATAAGGTGGAAAATACCCAAAGTAAGATTTGAAAGGGGACTTACCGATATAAGTATGGTTTGACTTATTATAAGAGTGTTCATTGTAGATAATATTTTCATCCTAGGTATTTGAATGCTTCTGGTTGTAAATCCTCAAAAGTTGCACCAAAGTCTCGTTGAATACTTTTGTCTCCCCATTTGTCTATGGATGTAATGTTATAGATGTATTCAACTTAGCATCCATATTCTCCCAAAATTTAGTCCAAAAGGCACTGAGAAATATGGTATCCTTGTCTGAGATGATGCCCCTTGGTATCCCAAAGTGCATCTAGACCTGTTCAAAGAACACATTTGTTTCTTGTTGTCCTTGTATGGTATTTTTACAATGAACAAGAATGAACATATTTCTGAATCAGTAAACTACCATAAACAAAAATTCATGTCCCTTGTTGGTTGTTGGAAAACCACCCATAAAATCCATGGAAATTCTTTCCCAAGGTTGAGTGGGTACATGTAAGGGATGGTATAAAACCTTCTTTCTATTACTGGGCTTGTTGGTACAACAAAGTATGCATCCTATAATATACCATGCTACATCTTCTTTCATTTTGGGCCAATACACATAACTTTGTAAATTGGAAACTATCTTCCCAACATCAAAATGTCATGCAACCTAGAGGTGTGAGCCTCTTTGATAAGATACAATATTTCACCTTTAGGAACACAAAGATTGTCTAGCTTGTAGAGTATCACATTTTGGAGATGATAGTTATCCTTACCATCACCTTCTTCTACATGAATTTGGCCCTATAGTTGTTGAAACACCTCTATAAAGTATTCGTCTTCTGTGTATTCCTCTTTATATGCATCATGGGTAAAATGATCCATGTTCATAAGAGTTCCAAAATATGTAATATTGGATGTGGGTGGCCTTGAAAGCATGTATGCCAACTTATTAGTGTCACCCTTGTTATACTCGATAACTAGATGAAACTTTTGCAAGAACCCTATCCACTTGTAATGTTTGGTTTGTTGAATCTTACTCTAGGCATGTGAATACTGTAGTGGTCGATGATCAGTGTGAATAATGGTTTCCTTGCCAAATATATAATGCTTCCACTTATTAACAAATTGAACTAGGGCATAGAGATCCTTACCATAAGTAGGGTATTTTAGGACTCCCACATGAAACATTTCAGAGTGATAGCATATCTACTTTCCTCCTTGCATGAAAAATTCTCCCATAAAATACTTACTTGCATCCATCTCCACTTCAAAATTATTTTGTAAGTTAGGGAATGTGATAATTGGTGCTTTATTGATCCCCCCCTTTTTTTTATCTTGTTGAAATATTTATGCTGACTCTTTCCCTAGTGGAAACTCTTACCACTAGCTATTATGGTGTTGACTGACATAGATGCTACTGAAAAGGATGGTATGAACTTCCATAAGTATTGTGATACCCCCAAAAATTCTCTAATTTGGTGAAATTAGTAGGAAGTGGTCATTTTATGATGGCCTCCATCTTTACAAGATATATGTTGAGCTCCCTTTCACTGATCGCATACCCCAAATACATCAATGAATGCTAGGAAACCTCACATTTATTGAGGTTAGCCAACGAATGGTACTTTTTCAGAGTATCTAACACTTGCATGAGATGTGAGATGTGATCCTCCTAGGTAGAGTTATAAACCAATATATCATCCAAATACACTATAAAAAATGAATATAAATATGGGTGAAATACATCATTCAAATATCTCATAAATTTAATTGGTGCATTACATAAGCCAAATGGCATGACAAACCATTCATATAAAACTTTCCTTGTATTGACGATGGTCTTCTAGGTTTCTTTTTATTTGACACATAACTAGTGGTATCCTGATTTGAGACCCAACTTGGTGAATTACTTGGCATGCTGCAACTAGTCTAACAAATGGTAGATCCTAGGAATAGGGTATCGATTCTTGAGTGAAATCTTGTTAAAATATTTGTAGCTGATACACATCTGCCAAGTCCCATCCTTTTTTGGTACTACGATAAAAGATGACCCACAAGGTGACATGCTTGATTGAATTACTTCTTGCACTAGTAGTTGCTACAACTATTTCTTCGCTTCATTTGATTCTATAACTATTTGTCTATACAACCCAATATAGGGTAATGGGGTTATCCGGGAAGATCTTTAAATGACTGTGGTTGAGTTTTTAATTGCATGTGTTAATTAACCATTTGAGAAGCTTAATGAAAGAATAAGGAATTAAGAGGAATTAAGATAGCCATATACATATATGCAGATCTAAAATGAAGTAATAAACAACAAACCATAACAAGATAATTGATAATGGAGTTCAGCACAAAATTGCCTACGTCTCTGGGCTTTCATCTCAGTGGGGGAGGCTTCTTATTTCTATTAAAAGATAAAAACGTACATCACAACAGTGCTATTAGGCTACAAGAATGATCTGTTCATGTTCTTCCAGATCTCTAGAACCCAACAGAAGAAACGACATGCAAAACGGATGACCGGAGCTCCCAGAAATGGCCCACAAGCGTCTGCTCCTCAACAACTTCCCTGCATAAAAATGGCTTTAGCTTGGCTTCCCTTCAGCATAAATCTGCTCTGACTGTCCTCCTTAGCCTAAAACAGGCCTAGTTTTTATAGATCTGAAGTTGGTTATCCATCCCCAACTTCCTCCCAAAATCTGGGCTCAAATAGGGCTCAAAATCTCCCAATAATGGATAAAATCCATTAATTACAGGCATAAAATAATAAAAAAATCAACTATATAGTTTAAAAAACCATATAAGTTTAATTTGGGGTGCATCCCCTTTTTCTCCGCGCCCTATGTCACATGGGCGCCTCCATGTGGCCAGGCGCTATTCCTCTGGGCGTGCTAGCCCCCCTGTCTGGGCTGGTTCCTGGTTTTGTGGCGCGTGGATAGGACTGAGGGCTAACAACCTAACCCCCGCGCCTCATTTTTTTGGATAGGACCCCGGTTTCGTTGGTGGTGGATAGGATCGGTTGATTAACAGACCACGACCTTGCACTCTGCACTCGTCAAGTCATATGGAGGGCTAATGTGACCGCGGGCTGGGGCTAAGCCCCAGCCCTTTCCGCCTCCAACTAAATGTTTGGTTAAATTTAAATAAAATGTTTGCCATATGACTAATAAGAAACACCAGTAGGTTAGGTGGTAAGCCCGGTCCTGCCAGTCCATAGATCGGAGGAGGTCGGGGGTTCGACTCCAGTGGAGACCCCAAAATTTTGCATAACACCGGAGAGCCAACCAGAGGGTGCCACGTGGCAGCCCATGACTAGGCCACGTGGCACCTCAACAACCAATCATATATTCCCACTTGTCAAACACTGGTTCATCCACTTGTCTGCCACATATTTGTCCTGTCAGCCTGCTGATGTCATTCTGTGTCACGTGTCACCCTTACAGTGGTGACACGTGTCACCCTCAGACTGGTCCAACTCACCTGTTGTATGCCCTGTCATCTGCCATGTCTCATATCTAGATGTTGAAACATCATCTGTATGGTTGTATAGCCTGTATAGTCAGCCTACCATGTGGACTGTACGGACTGTACAGTCACCCCCTTTTTTTACCTCTTTGGGTTTTCGATCAGAATGCGATATATTTTGCATACGGCATTCGTTTGACGAAGTAAATATATGGCCAGAATCAGGAAGATGAGATGGATGCAATGGAATTGGTTTCATCTGATTCTAAGCACTTTCATTTTTGAGCCTTTTTTATCCCTGTCAGGCTCCTGGATCCGATTCTGGATCATGCCTCCCCACTAAAAGACCTTTTGGTCCCCAAAAGGTTACTGACCAGTCAACAAGCTCGGGAT
>JASDQU010884898.1:24630-48751 GCA_032191745.1 Picea mariana
TTCATTTGAAACAATTATTGGTTTGTTGCTTGCTTGCACTGCCTTCTTTAATTGTTCCATTGTTTGAAGTGTTTTATTTGCCTTAACATGATGAGCATGAACCACATAATCTTGACCTGTTTTGGTTAATTGATATTGATTCTTTGTCCTGTAGAAGATTGCCTTACGATCATATAAATATGGACTACCTAATACCATTCCACATTCTCTTAACGACACTACATCACATGTTACATCGTCCACATACTTAGATGAAATTGCAAATTTGATTGTGCACTGCTTCGTTATGTGCATTTGATGATGATTGCTTATCCATTTAAGTGTGTAAGGCTTATGATGATTTTGTGTTTTTAACCCCAATTGCTTAACCGATTCTTCTGAGATTAGATTAGATTGAGATCCACTGTCGATTAATGTGTCTATCTTAGTGTGTCGCATGATTACCCTTATATGAAACAAGTTGCTNTGTCATACCAACCAATGAGATCTTTGATTCATCACCTGAATCTGATCCCAAGTCTGTGGGTCTTGTTGTCATTTCCACTGTTTGCATACCCTTCTTTTCCTTGAACCACTTTGGCCTCTTCTTGGGATGCAACTGCCAACATATGTCATCATCATGTCCCTCTTTCTTGCAATGCTTGCAAGAGGGCTTCCCTTCCTTTCTCGCCACTGCATTTGAACTATTGCCATGCCATTTCCTCTTGTCCTCTTTCCTTGAAGATGATGATTCCCCTAACACACCTTCTTTCCCTACTTCAATATACGTTGCTTTAACAGAAACCTCATCAAGGTTAGTGGGTCCAAACATGAAAACAATGTTTCTAATATGTGCAGGTAAACCTCCTATATACTTCATAAGAGTTTCTTATGTTTGTAAAGGGATATCTAACATCAAAGCCATTTTTCGAAATCCATCGGTGTATTCTTGCACTGTTTGTCCTTTTCTTAGTTTTAAAGATTGCCATTCAATTAATGCTTTTTCTTTATAACCCAAAGGATAGAATTGTTTCCTAAGTGCAGAAATGAAGCTTTTCCATGATGGAAACACATTAACCACTTGTTGCGTTCCATTTTGCAACTTGCTTTGCCACCAGATGAGAGTTGTACCTGCAAGTCTCAAAGATGCCAACTTGATTTGTGTGGCCTCATCTTTGATCTGTTTCACACTGCAATAAACCTCCATCTGCCTGATCCAATTGTCAAGTTTCTCTGCATTTACTTCACCATCATATATGGGTAACTCAAATTTAACATCAAGTTTTAACGATGGCATTTCATTCTTATGCTTATGAACATGTTTCTTTGTATAAGATTTAGAACTTGAACTTGAAGAAAAAGGAGAAGAAGGAGGTGATGATGGAGGTGAAGGAGGAATATGAGGATGATCCTCTTCCTCTTCATTTTTTCCCTTTGAAGATTCACCCAAAACTAGTCTCTTCCGTTCCAAGTAATCCTCGTACAAAACTTTCACCATCTCCGACATAGCAAGGAAATTTTTCCGAAAATCTTTCTCTTCCTGAGAAAGCCCTTCTTCCGATACCATCTTCTCGCTGTGAGAAGCTCTCTTTCTCAATCCAATTAATGGATTCTTTGCAACAAGCTCGCCTTCACCACGCTATAGCTTTTCCCTGGTTAACATACAAAACTCATATCCAAACGTCAACTAGCTCTGATACCACTTGATCTGGGAAGATCTTTTAATGACTGTGGTTGAGTTTTTAATTGCATGTGTTAATTAACCATTTGAGAAGCTTAATGAAAGAATGAGGAAATAAGAGGAATTAAGACAGCCATATACATATATGCAGATCTGAAATGAAGTAATAAACAACAAACCATAACAAGAGAATTGATAACGGAGTTTGGCACAAAATTGCCTACGTCTCCGAGCCTTCGTCTCAGTGGGGGAGGCTTCTTTATTTCTGTTCAAAGCTAAAAAAGTACATTGCAGCAGTGCCACTAGGATACAAGACTGATTTGGTCATGTTCTTCCAGATCTCTAGAACCCAACAGAAGAAACGACATGCAAAATGGATGACCAGATCGCCCATAAATGGCTCGCAAGCGTTTGCTCCTCAACAACTTCCCTACATAAAAATGGCTTTGGCTTGGCTTCCCTTTAGCATAACTCTTCTCTGATTGTCCTCCTTGGCCTCAAACAGGCCTGGTTTTTATARAYCTGAAGTTGGTTATCCATCCCCAACTTCCTCCCAAAATCTGGGCTCAAATAGGGCTCAAAATCTCCCAATAATGGATAAAATCCATTAATTACAGGCATAAAATAATAAAAAAATCAACTATATAGTTTAAAAAACCATATAAGTTTAATTTGGGGCGCAACCCCATTTTCTCTACACCCTGGGTCACATGGGTGCCTCCATGTGGCTAGGCGCTATTCCTCCGAGCGCGCTATTCCCCCTGTCCRGGCTGGTTCCTGGTTCTGTGGTGCATGGATAGGACCGAGGGCTAACAACATAACCCCCATGCCTCCTTTTTTTGGATAGGACCCCAGTTCCATTGGCGGTGGATAGGACCGGTGGCTTAACAGACCACRACCTTGCGTTCTGCACCCGTCAAGTCATATGGAGGGCTAATGTGACGGCGGGCTGGGGCTAAGCCCCAGCCCTTTCCGCCTCCAACCAAATGTTTGGTTAAATTTAAATAAAATGTTTGCCATATGACTAATAAGAAACACCAATAGGTTGGGTGGTAAGCCTAGTCCTGCCAATCCATAGCTCGGAGGAGGTTGGGGGTTCGACTCCAGTGGAGACCCCAAAATTTTGCATAACACCAGAGAGCCAACCAGAGGGTGCCACGTGGTAGACCATGACTGGGCCATGTGGAACCTCAACAACCAATCAGATACTGCCACTTGTCAAACACTGGTTCATCCACTTGTTTGCCACGTGTCTATCCTGTCAGCCTACTGACATCATTTCATGTCACGTGTCACCCTTACAGTGGTGACACATGTCACCCTCGGACTGGTCCAACTCACCTGCTGTGCGCCCTATCATCTGCCACATGTCATATCCATATGTTGACACATCATCTGTACAACTATACGGCCTGTACAGTCAGCCTGCCACGTGGACTGTATGGACTATACAGTCACCCTCTTTTTTTACCTGTTTGGGTTTTCGATCAGAATGGGATATCTTTTGCATACGACGTTCGTTTGATGAAGTAAATATATGGTCGGAATCAGGAAGACAAGACAGACGCAATGGAATTGGTTTCGTCTGATTTTGAGCACTTTCATTTTCAAGCCTTTTTTAGCCCTGTCAGGCTCCTGGATACGATTCTGGATCATGGAGGGTCATGAAACAATTGTATCTCATGATCCACTTCCCTCTTAGGTGTTATTCCTCTAGGCTCTAGGAACACTTGTCTACATTCTTGTAGCAATTCCTCCAACTAATTTTTTTTCTCATTAGTACATCCCTCTAGGGATGCCTTTTCTCTTACTGATTCATCACTCGACGGATTCTCTTGTAATAAAAGAAAAAGATACTTCTTACTTGAACTAATCAACTTTTTATCTTGGTTTGCACTTACCAGTGAGATATTTGATTTACTTTGATGTGCATTGATCATGAAAGAGTTCCCATCCTTGATCAAGCAGTACTGTTTTTTTCTCCTCATGAAGATTTCATCCCTCATATACACGTAGGGGATTCCAAACACTACTCCATGAACCTCAAGGGGTACTACATCTAACTCCACTTCATCAATAAAATTTTCACTTAAAACAAATTTGATCTTACATTGTTACATGACCTTGATCTCTACATTCTTGTTTACCCATCTCAATGGATATGTGCTAGGATGACCATGAACCTCCAAGCCAAGATTAATTACTAGATCAACTTCTATGAGATTGGATTGTGAACCCAAATCAAAAAGAGCATCTACCTTAGTATTATTGACTTGGATCTTGATATGGAAGAGTTTTATCATCCCCGTCTCTTCCTTGTGATGAAAGGATACTTAGATTCACCTCCTTCTACATTGAAGTGTAGGAAATAGTCTCATCCACAACTAAGCTTATATTTTCCTTATTGCTTGAATTTGTTCCTAGAAATTTATTCTTCTTGGAATCCTTCCTACAGTTCTTAGGGTTTAGCTATGGATTGATAATAAATAGAAAAAAACATAGAAAACAAGAAATTTGGTGGAAAAGGCCTCAATCCATCTCACATTTTCATATTGTATTCATTTCAATGATATAAATGTTGATACTGAGAGGGGGGTGAATCGGTATCAGGTAAAAGTTAAAACCTTTTTCAACTTATACTTAAACCATTCAACTATATCCAATGAGCAATGAACAATAGTATAAGAGTTACACCAATACACCACAATACACCATGCACAATATATGGGAAATAATCAATAGTTATTGTTCAAGGGAAGTAATGACTTCCAAAGGTAGTTACAGCTTCCAAATGTAAAGGAATGGATAAACCTCTAAGAGGAATATACAATCCTCCAATATCAAGAGAGATTTGGAATCTCCATCCTTGCCCCTTCCTTCCACCCAAGAATTTATGAGAGATAATAAAACTTTACATTAAATCATCACCATCAACCAATCATCACATAGAACCTGATAATGTTTCCTGAGACTTCTTCAATTTCTGCAATTATTCAATTCTTGGAGTTGTATGATCCTATAGATAATATTACTCAATGTATTCTCTGAAACTCCAATTTTCACTCCTTGAATCCTCCCCAAAAAAGAGGTTATAGAAATAATGGTAGACTTTATTCAATTATGGTCTATTCAGGAGAGTGAACTTGCACAGAATGCCCCGTGCTCAATAATTAACATCTGACTTTGAAACTCGCACAGAAGAAACTAAATTCCATAATATTTCCAATGAAATTTGTCCCACTTCATTTGGATTCTTGATGAACAATTTATGATTGTTTTACCCTGAACACATGTTTATTGACTAGCTTCAGGACTGGTCACAAACCCTATCTTCCACAGAGTGTATCTCCATAATTATAGCGAATCAAGTTTGAACTTTTTACCAAAGGTAACTTGATATGTCTTCTCAATACCATAGAGATTTCACCATCTGAATCGTTCTGGAAAAAAAATTATAGCAAAAATGGTAAGATGAACTGAAAATAACATACCTTAGAACACATCACCAAAAGACTTCATCCTCCCTTGAAATCCGACCTTCTTTTCTTCTTATTTCCTCTGAAATTTGACTTGTATCAAATGAATGTATAATGATGTTTATTTATACCATTTATGTCACTTCCTTTCAACATTAGGGCCGACCTACAACTTTCTTATTTTGTAATTCTTTTATTTAATTATCTTCTGGGCCTACATGTACTTCCTTCTTCAATTCACTTTGTCATCTTCAAAAATTCATTTCTCCTCAACCATGAGGATCCACGTGGCGTGCCACATACAACCAGAAACAACATGATGTATACTATCCATCCATGGGTGTTGTATCTGCATGTGCATTTTCCTTCATGTCCAAATACCTTTATCAATCTTGCGGTCCAAAACCCATGACTAGGGTTGACATCAATGACAACAACCAATCCAACAATCACCCCCTTTGTCATTGATGGCAAAACTCATGCTCCCCCTATCATCATGATCCCAATTTCTCTCCTCCTTTGACTCAATGGAAAAGGGTATGGCTTCTCCCCTTGAGTTTAATGGCAAAAGGTAACCTTCTTTTTTGGGGATGCTCCACCTAAACATGTGGCACTCAATAATACTTCATCCTTATTTTTGGTCTTTGGGACTTTTTCTTCCTTGGATTCCTTTTGTATGGCTTCCATCTTCTCTCTCTTCTTCATGTCTAGGATGTATATGTTGTTCGGTCTTCTTGTTGCAGTTGCAACCAATCTTCCTGAGTTATTTTCTCTGATTTTACATTTTCGGGAGTCAAACGTAAGAGTGTATCCTTGATCACATATTTTACTGACACTGACGAGATTATGCTTCAAATATTCAAAAAATAGGACTTTTCCTGCTTTTATATTTTCACTTCCAAGCTTTACAATTCCTTTTCCAAGTATTTTGGTAGATGAGGCATCTCCAAATGACACATTTCCACCCTTTTTCTTCAAGATAACAAATTTGCTTTGATCTCCGGTCATATGAGATGAGCACCCACTATCTATGAACCATTCATCTTCTTCTTTGAATTCTTTAGCGACTAATGCTATTCGAAAATTTTCATTGTGTGGAACTTCTTTCATTTTCCATGCTGTAGTTGGTATGAAGACATTCGGTAGAGGAGTATCTTCCTTCATCTCTCTGCAATCTCATGCTTTGTGACCAAGATTATTACACTTGCAACATACAATATTTTCATCCAGTAATGGGTCAAGTGGATTATAATTTCTGTTGAAAGGTCTATGAACATTTTCATATCTACTATTTTCACCATTCATGTAGCTTGCATAGTTATTCCTTTCATTGATTCTACAATTGATTGCCTTGTGTCGAAAATTTCCACAAGTATAACAATGTCCAAGAAAGAAATTTTGATACCTGAGCGTAGGTGATCTTCTTTGTGGTGTGGTCCATTTGGATTCACGATCTATTCTTCTGTAGTTTCCTTCATAATGATTTATTTCATACCTGATGGGAGAGTATCTTCTTGATGTCTCATTCCTTCTGAATTCTAGTTTTCTATCTTATTGTTCAACTTGTTCTGGAGTGTTGGTTTTATCATTTTCAACTTCCTTCTCTTGTTTTGTTGTCTTCAAACTGTCCTTGTATCCTAGTCCTGTCTTGTTGTTTGGAGATCTTTGACTGCTAAGGATCTCATCTAATTTTTCAGTGCTTTTTTCGAACTTCTTCAACTTTTTTGTTGTCAATAGTAGCTCCCCTTTTGTGTAATCCAATTCTGCTTTCAATTTCTCATAATTTTCTAATTGTTCCTTCAAGCTATTAATGGTCTTTTCAAGCTTGTAATTATCCTCTTCACAACTACTCAATTCACCTTTTAGTATTATGTTTGTGTTTCTAAGCTTTCTATTTTCAGTTTCAACATGCTTCAACTTTTCAAGATTCTCATCTTCTTGTTCACTTTCTGCATTGTCTTTGTATCCCCAAAAGGAATCAAGGTTGGTTTCTTCATCTGAATCTTCTTCACAAATGATTTCTTCTTCTTTAGAATTCTTATGATCATCATCCTAGGTTTCTTGGGTTATGAAGAGGAATTCTCCTCCATCATTATCCTCTTCATCACTCTCATCTAAGGAGATGTCATCATCCTTGGAGTAGAAGATCTTTTTATTATTGAGACTTCTCTTTTTATAGTAACAGTTTTCAACAATATGTCCTATTCTACCACAATTAAATCATTTGAGAGGAGACTTACATTTGTATCTTCCACTTCCTTTCTGGAACCTTCTTACAAAATTTGTTATTTCTTCATCAAGGTCGTTATCCTTGTCTTTTGTCTTCTTTACAGATTTAAAGGCTTCTTCATTGTTTGTCTGGTCACTTTCTGTACCTGTTCTCATTTCATATGCCATAAGAGTCCCATGTAATTCATCCATTGTCATTTTGGTCAAGCCCCTAGTTTCTTCAATGGCGGAGACCTTAGCATCATACTTCAAGAGAAGTGATCTCAATACTTTTTCTACAACCAATGATTCATCAAGCTCTTCACCTAATTCTCTAATAGCATTAACAACTTCATCAACTCTAAGAAGATAGGTTGCAATATCTTCCTTTTCATTCATCTTCAAATTTTCAAATTCTACTCTATGTTGTTGAAGCTTGACCTTCTTAACTTTTGGATCACATTCATAGATATTCTTGAGTTTGTCCCATACCTCTTTAGCAGTGTTGCATCCCATCACTTTGCTAGCAATGGTTGGCACCAATGCTGCTAGAATAACATGTCTAGCTTTTGAATTACAACTCATAAGCTTCTTCTCATTTGGATTGGTTGGAGCATTATTTGGGATTACATAGCCATTTACAACTGAGTACCAAATGTCTACTCCCAAAGCTGTTAGGTAAGTTTTGACTGTATCACTCCAGTATGCATAATTTCTTCCATCAAATTTTTGAATCCCATTTTAAATGTGCTCATGGTCATCCATCTCTGCTCAAGATTTTCCTTCCATTGGTTAAACTGTTCTGAAGGCAACATGCTCTGAAACCAATTGTTGATACTGAGAGGGGGGTGAATCAATATCAAGTACAATTTAAAACCTTTTTCAAGTTATACTTAAACCATTCCACTATATCCAATGAGAAATGAACAATAGTATAAGATTTACACCAATACACCACAATACACCATGCACAATATATGAGAAATAATCAATAGTTGTTGTTCAAGGGAAGTAATGACTTCGAAAGGTAGCTACAACCTCCAAATGTAAAGGGAGGGATAAACCTCCAAGAGGAAGATACAATCCTCCAATATCAAGAGATATTTGAACTCTCCATCCTTGACCCTTCCTTCCACTTAAGAATATATGAGAGATAATAAAACTTTACATTAAATCATCACCATCAACCAATCATCACATACAACCTAATAATGCTTCCTGAGACTTGTTCAATTTCTGCCATTATTCAATTCTTGGAGTACTTTGATCTTGTAGATAATGTTACTCAATGTATTCTCTAAAACTCCTCCAATTTTCACTCCTTGAGTCCTCCCCAAAAAAGAGGTTATAGAAAGAATGATAGACTTTATTCAATTATGGTCTATTCAGGAGAGTGAACTTGCACAGAATGACCTGCGCTCAATAATTAACATCCCATTATGAAACTCGCACAAAAGAAACTAAAGTAAGTACTCTTTCCAATGAAATTTGTCCCACTTCATTTGGATTCTCGATGAAGAAGTTATGATTGTTTTACCCGGAACACTTGTTTATTGACTAGCTTCAGGACTAGTCACAAACCCTATCTTCCACAGAGTGTATCTCCATAATTATAGCGAATCAAGAGATGAGATTTTTACCATAGGTACCTTTATATGTCTTCTCAATACCATAGAAATATCACCATCTGAATCATTCTAGAAAAAAAAGTTATAGAAAAAATGGTAAGATGACCTGAAAATAGCATACCTTAGAACACATCACGAAAAGACTTCATCCTCCCTTGAAATTCAGCCTTCTTTTCTTCTTATTTCCTTTGAAATTTGACTTGTATAAAATGAATGTATAATGATGTTTATTTATACCATTTATGTCACTTCCTTTTAACATTAGGGCCAACCTGACACTTTCTTATTTTGTAATTCTTTTCTTTAATTATTTTCAGGGCCTACATGTACTTCCTTCTTCAATTCACTTTGTCATATTCAAAAATTCATTTCTCCTCAACCATGAGGATCCATGTGACGTGCCACATACCACCAGAAACAACATGATGTATATTATCCATCCATGGGTGTTGTATCTACATGTGCATTTTCCTTCATGTCCAAATACCTTCATCAATCTTGCGGTCCAAAACCCATGACTAGGGTTGACATCAATGACAACAACCAATCTTCCAACAATAAATATATAATACATGAATGAAACCACCTCAATTCCTCTCACATCGTCACCTCATCAGGAGATAAGTTAGGAGGAGGCAAAGTAGGATCTAGAAACACACTTAGGATACAAATTATATCCCATAATGTGAAATATACAAAGGTGGTGTAAGACTTCATGATTGTATAGGGTGTCATAGGCTAACATGAATGTAGTTTCCAACACTTTTCTTTAGTGTGAACATCAATATTTCAATGGTTATATTGGTTACTTGGATCTTTGGACTGATGTGTAGTGGCTATCATCTTCTTGTCTGTCCCTTTCCACTTCTTCTTCCCCTCCTTGGAAGCATCTTGGTGCTCTTTCTATTTGGAACCACTTGGTTGTCCTTTCTTGTGGCCTATGTTTTCCAGATATTGTGCTTGTACACAGGCATCATCAATTTTCATGGGCTTGAAGAGCTTCACTTTCTTTCAAAAATGATCATGTAGGACCCCCATATAATTGAGGAGTACATTTGGGTTCTTGTGAGAGATACTTTGCATGATAGTCATCTTTTTTAATTTAGTGGTGTACTCCTGCACATTCTTCCCTTTCCTTTTTTCCGATATAATGATAATGGATCCATTTTTCCTATACATACCTGATGGGGAATAATTGAGACTAAATGAGGGATTTGGAAGACTCCCACTTAGTTGCTAGTGGATGACCCTCTATCCCTAGTGTCCATGTGTGGCTTTACCACCAAGTTAATGCATGTCTGTCTAATTTCACTTGAAAAAACAAAATATTCTTCTCCTCATCTATATTGTGAACATTGAAATAGACATCTAATTATTGCAACCAATGATTCAAATCTACTGCATCGACCTCACCTTGGTATCACTTGATACCCACTTTTTCTTCCATTTTAAATAAATATTGTCAAGGGGTAGTGACACTAGAACTTGTCAGCTCTTTCTTGGGCTCTTGCCTTGACTCATTGTCTAAGTATTCATTATTTATTAGTTACCCTAGTTTCTAGCCTTGAAAATATCTCTTATGTTGATCTCGAGGGTTGTTGTGAATGGACTCATGCTCCATGGATAGGGTTTTGCAAATTTTATTTTTAAGAAAATTCTTGGATCCCGCAACTTCCCAAAAATACTCCAAAGAAAATGACTATAATACCAATATGATTTGTAAACTATTGTGGATATTCCACTAGAACAAAATTTTATTTTTTTTTCGTAGGAAAAAAACGTAACTTTAATTAAGAGAAATAAAAACTGCATTATGAATAATGTATGCATAAACATGCATTTAGTCTAAAAATACCTTTCATCCCAAGAGGAGGAAAGAAACAAAGAATGGCTCTGTAAAAGTGGCCCCAATACGTAGATAAGACCTCATAAATAAACCTAAAAAACTTAGCCATGTAAAAGTAGTAGAGGTAGACCCAAGCACAATCTGGATGGACTAGGATAGAGTGGCAAATAATCCCCACAAGATCTAGAGTCGGAGGGATGAAAAACAAGGAGTCTTTAATTCATGGAAGAAAAGAAGCCAAAAGTTGCACGCCCAAAAACCACCTCAAAGTCTTGACCCGACAACTCAAATCAACATCGCACGCCCAAAAAGTAAAGGACCTCAAACCTCTGACCCAAGACACTGAAAAAGAAACAACAACCCAAACATCCACTACCCAAAACTCCAGAACCCACAAGGAGCGCATAGAACCCCTAGCCACCAAAGCTCCAAGGAACACCTTGACTTTGCATCAGACCCTGAACAAACCAACAATAGTGAATCAACTTGAATCCTCCACGTACACACATGGAAGAAACAACATTTGACCGAAATTGTGTGGACTATAGATCAACTATCAAAAGACTGGATCTTGATCATAAAAAGGATAAAAAGACACTGCAAGGCACCAAATCATGGATGTTGCACCCAGATCCAATAACATCAAACTAGAAAAAGCAGAAAAAATCATGAAAAAAACCATATCTTCCCATGAGAGGGAGAAACCACCAAAACAAAGAGAACCTATGAGGATCAACCAAGCCCCACCACCGTACGTATAGCCAAAAGCAGCGAATCCACTCTGAAGATAAAAAAATGATACCAACAAGACCATCATCTTGAGCCTGCAAGAAACCCCAGCACATCCGTACAACAAAAACATAAAAACAAATCTCCAGTGACCACTACATCAACAAACCTAACATGTGCACTTCAGGTAAATTAGGGTCGAGGCTGAATTGGCTGCGCAACCACCAAGAGGAGGATAACTACCAGTGAAAGCATGGACTCGTCTTGGAAAGAGAGAGGGTTTTGTGGTTGAGGAAACCCTATCCGCAAACCCCCCAATTCCACTAGAACAGTTTGTCACAACAATCTTATAATATGTTTAAATATTTGTTATGCAGATTTATTTCCTTAGATCTTAGATTTATTATCTCTATCTTATTGCTCTATTTTTATACAAAATAACTAAAATACAAAACTAAAAGAATGGGAAAATGAAAAACCACCATATACACAAATAAACTCAAGATTTACCCTGGGAAACCCAATACAGGAGAAAACATAGCTTTAAGTTGAGGCCTATGCTATGTTATCTTTTCTTTAGTTATGAAAATGAAAATACAAAGGAATGGGCACTCACTATGGAGTTTCATATGAAATTGTATCCTAATAGTTTGAATCTTCCTTGTGGTATTGAATCTTCCTCTTCCTCTATATGCTCTCAAAATACCACTCCTAGATATTTTTTCTCAACTATGGAACAAGATCAATGCCAAATAATGGAATCCCTTCTCCTCCTATCAGATCGATATTTAGCATAGCACGATAGTCATATAGGGTTAGCGTTTTGACTTCCTCGGCCCTCAGTTAGTGATAAGGTTTGGAACTTCTAGAATATTCTTGAAAATACATATGTGGCTAGCCCCACATGTTTTCATAATAGGAGCTAGAATGGCATCCACTCGTACCATGGTGGTCAACAAGCTAAGTCAACTTGAGAGAGGTACAAATTTTTCATATGGGCTCCAATTGAGGTGATTCTTGCACCATTGGAAAGGTATCCATGTGTTGAACATAATCATCGGAAATCAAGGGAGGTTTTTGACCAAAAAATGTATTTTAATACCTAAAAATGGCTTTGGAAGGTTTCCGACCTAATTTTCTAAATTGGGACTTGATCCTAAATTGACCCTGCAAGCCGATTCCTCCAATTTTTTCGACCCATAAAGTACCAAGATAGATGGGAAATTATATGATGATCAAATCTTGATAATGTTCAATTATAGATAGAAAATGGAGGATTGAAGGATAAATTTAATTAGCTAGAGACATCCAATAGAATGAGGCTTCATTCTTGCAAGCCTTTGTTGATGAGCTTCATGAGGAAATTTCTCCCCTTCAAGTAGATAATGTTAGATTGTTTAATGAATATAAATATTAAATAAATATTGTGAATTTATTATTGTATATGGATAAGAAATATGAGATGATTTAGGGATTGAATTATTGCAAAGAAGAATTTCACTAGAAGTTAGTCAACCATGGATTGTTATGAAGAACCCTAATGTTGAGAATATTGATGGCGTGTCTCAAATTACTTATTTTTCGAATCCTTACACTGGTGCATTTGATGTTATCTATTGTAAGAAGGATAGTGTTTGATGTTATTTCTTGTAAGAAGGATGGTGTTGATGGTTTGATATCTTCTCATGCCTTGTTGGCTACAAATGCCATGATTTATCCTAGATTTGAGAAACATACTATTGATATTCGGTCTTGATTGTTGAGTACAATATGGGATATACTGGAGGTGGATTTGGGAAGAGTGGACATGGTATTGTTGTTCCAATTATTCCTAATCCAAGACTTCCTAAAGTAGGTCATGGATATGATTGGATTTCATCAACAAATAGAGTTGGCTCTACAATGACTATTATCTTGTTTATTGCAAGTGGATATCATACGATTGAGTTTTCATAAGAGAAACTAAGTAATAATGGTTTTGGTGAGTCAAATAAATATTTGGTTCATAATAATATGCTAAAAATTGAAATTTTATTTCATATAACATTGTTATTGATGTGTATGGTTGTCCTAAACCTTTACTTGAGTAGGAATTTGAACTTGTACCTTTTATTCAGGAAAAAAAATAGTTCTTTGAAATATAAATATCCTCATCAAAGAGAATGTTGGAATGTGTCTAGGAGTTAACATTCTTATAATGGTGGTACTTATTCTTATAGGTCTTTGTAAAAGAGGTGCGAGGGAAAAAAATTCTGCCCTTTGTTGATTACAAGGATTGAGTGTGAATGGAATGATAATTGGTCATGGTATCATTTGAACATGTTATTACAAGCTTGATAAAGATGTATCTCATCCATTGTAGAGTAGTATAGGTCTCCTCTTTATTCTTATTGAATCAATGGAGTGGTCAATTGATGTTTGACTAGTTGTGTCCATCAAATAAGTTCTTAACTAAACATATTGTTAAACAATGTTATTGTTTGACCTATTTTGATTATGGTTTGAAGTCATTGATGTGTGTTTTATGGATTATATTATTGATCCTTCGATTGTGTTTAAGGGGTGGTTCTATTTATGTTTTGATGAATTAAACCCAACTTGAGATGTCTAATTATTTGATTGACTAGGACTTGTTGTTGATTCTATCTAAACTAAGTTCCACTAAGCTATTTGATGGCATACTTTTGGGGTATGTAAAGATTGGTTTGACTTGTAATTGTATATTACTTGAAGGCTAATCCTAAATACTAATAAGCATGAGCGTCGTCTGTTATTTATCAAAAATACTAACAAAGATGTTGACCGAGTACTTCTATGTATCATAGCATATACCTATTTGATGATTGTTGGATTCTTTGAAATTTAAGTTCTTTGATAGAAGCTATTATATGATGGACAAATACTAGTTTCTTATGATATATTATGATCTATTGTCTAGTTGAATGAATGATTAGGATTGTTTAGATTATAGTTTTTGGAAACTTGTCTAGATATTTTTTGCATATGCTCTTCTTTGTTAGTGTGGTGCATGGATTTCTCATTGATTTCAGAGTAGATTGTTGTGGAGAATCTTGTTGAGGTGACAATTGTTCATAATTTCTTTTGGAGAGTGTTATTGTACCTTGGATTGGATCAATATGATAGTTGTTAACAATATATTATTTGGGTGTGGTAATGTTTCTTTGTACTATACTTGGCTAGATTAATTTTCTTTGGTTGTCATCATTTGTACTCCCTGTCAAATCAAGGGGGGAATTGTTATGTGACTTTTTTATAATTTTATTTGACCTCAAAGTTGAGTTTAAGGGGGGATGTTGGAACCATAGGTTCTTGTTGTGAACTCACATTGTCGAAATGTGTAGTCTACCATGAAGAAAGAGAAGAACTTTAAGGGAGTTAACTGAGGAGTGGACCCAACTAACCACTTCCTAAGCACTTGGAGTTGACATTGTCCACTTTAATTTTATAGATCCACATTGTATGGATAGTTATGGGGCTTTTAGTCCCATACATTGGGGGTTTTGTCTATGGATCTAAACCTATATATAAATGATCTTATAGACTAGTCTACATCATCTACTCATGGAACTATGGTCATTTTGATTAAGTGCTAATTGTGTCTTAATGACACCATGACTTCTCTTAGAATCTATGTTTTCACTTTTGATGTTTTATGCCCGTTCCAACAATCTTTCCTTTTTAAATAATTTTTTTCCACAATTCTATACTAATTACATCATTTTCATCTATAAGAACTCGTGTTTTGTTTGATGTTTTCCTCAAATCAAACCTATGGGTGAAATATTTCAACATTGATACAACTGAAATGATGCTAAGACATCGATATATGAACATCCTAACATCGATAAAACAACACCCAAATGTAAATAAAGTAGCATTGCAACACATCATGCTATTAACAATGATTGCAATGAAACAAATATATCCTCAATCCCATAAAAAAAAATATAATATTTATAAACATTAATAGTATGTGAGCTTTTTGAAAAATTACAACTAATTTGGTGACAAAAAAGATGCACAAATATTTTTTTTTGAAATTTATATAACAATAAACATCATTTTACTGATTATACTAAACACAATCATATATCATACTCTAAATAACATGTAGGATCCCTAATGGATCTTCAAGTAATCTACTAATGGGAGCTAAGAAAAGATAAACGATGGTAATGGTCCACATAACAATTTGATCTTTAATGGAAGTAATATGAAGGCCCTAACAATTATTACCAATTTTGTCTCTAGTCAATTTGTAAATGAGACTTACTTTGTAGTGTTAGGTAAGTTGGTCGAAAAAGATTCATTCTCGTGAAGGGTGCACAAGACGCTTCTAGTACACTATACTCTTGACATTGAAATATCAACTTCCAAACCATCTTTGGAAATGACACTAACTTCCAAAGGTGGATGGGCCAAATTTCTTTTTCAAAAGTTCATTCATGGTTGTTATATATATATATATAAACTCGTGAAGGGTTCACAAGTGGCTTCAAGTACAATATGATCTTCATATTTGAAATATCAACTTTCAAATTATGTGTCCTACTCCAAGGGTGGGAGAGCATATGAAAATGAACTCCACCATGTGATGACAAATGTATTTTTGTACTAATCTTGTTTGCAATAACAGCTTAATTAAAACTTAAAAATCCATTTGTAAAATAATATTTATTTTACAACCTTGCAAACAACTTAATTAAAACTTAAAAATCCATTTGTAAAATAATATGTACAACCTTGTCTTGATATGTTTTGTTTTAAGTATTAAGTTTACCTTCAATTCTCAAATGAGTAGAGATACAATAAACTTATTTTTATATGGATTTGTACCCTGTAAAATAATATGTACAACCTTGTCTTGATATGTTTTGTTTTAAGTATTAAGTTTACCTTCAATTCTCAAATGAGTAGAGATACAATAAACTTATTTTTATATGGATTTGTACCCTTTTATCTTAGGGACCAACGTATTTTTATATGGATTTTTACCCTTTTATCTTATGAATCAAAATATTTTTATATGGATTTGTACCCTTTTATCTTAAGGACCAACATGTATGTATCGCATCGAAACACTTTTAAATGGACAATGTAAAGTTTTTAATCGAATCAATATTCTTCTAAGGAGACATTTTGGTACTTATATCAAAAGTTCAATTATTGAGGCATGTCATCACCTTCATAGCTTCAACCCAAAATTAATTTGCAAGGTCTCTATATGACATATGTAGTTATCCTTTTTCTTTGGAGATTTTTTCTTTTTCTTTCTAAGAATCTTTTGTCTAAAAACACCTTCATCTATACAGAGATCCACCATTATCACCCCTTAATATTTTTAATGTCTTTTCTTATTACTTATAGATATAAGATTTGAACTTCTTAAATTTTTTAGAAATATTTATTTTCTCTTTAGTAAATAAATTGATGTTTTCTTAGAAAACGCACCAATTAAGTGATAAAATAATTTTTTTCCCATTTCAACACCACATTTGTTAGTCCACAAAAATCTTTGATATGTTAATTCCAATGCTTTGTCAATTCATTATTTGATTAGATAAAAAGTATTTTTTTATAAATCTCCAAGGGTTAGCTTAATTGGTTGAACCATCTTCCCAATGCATGTTGTCAATGGGGAGGCTATAGGTCATATGTTCAAATTTAGTGGAGCCCCTCAGGGTTACTAACTATTATTGTGGCTAGTGGTTGAGCCACCCTCCATCTGGATATTTTAAGGAAGGTGGGTGGGTCTCGCAAGGTGTTCCATTGAAAAAATCCCAAGAGGTTAGCTCAACCGATTATCACCAATGTTGTTGAGCATTTGGCTAGTTTTGTGTTGGTAGGTGCCTAGTTCGAATCCCCCTAAGTGAGATGCACTAGTTTTTGATAATGAGTTTACTAAGAATGTCGTCAATTAATGTGGGGAAGCATCCCTTGGATTTAATAAAATGTAGCATTTCCCATATCAATTTATTTTTGAAGAAAAATTAAACCACTCCCTTCATAGAATCATATTTATTTATTATACAGAGTAAATAAACCATGAATTTTTAAAGAATTGAATTGTGCTTTGATTGATGTTATGAAAAATACTTCACCTTTTAATGTAAATAAACCATGAATTTTTAAAGAATTGAATTGTGCTTTGGTTGATGTTATGAAAAATACTTCACCTTTTAATGTGATGTTTACTCTGGGATCTTACCTTTCTTCTTATTCTTTATTGACTACTTACACTAGCTTTTTATACAATCCCTCTCACCACACTTCTAACACTTCATTATCTATAAATTATTCTTTGACTTAGATCCTCTTATTAATTATCTATAAATTATTCTTTTAATTAGATCCTCTTATTAGTTGAGATATGTAGACATAAGGATGGTCTTAGTGACCAAAGTTAATGTTCACTAGAGAATAAAACATTTTTTCTACTCTAGTATGCGAATCAATTTCATTGAATTTTTTTTTTTAAATTACCATTTCGTTCCACACATTCTTCTTTTATTTAGATCCTTTTATTATTTGATAAATGTAAACATAAGGTTGGTCTTAGTAACCAAAGTTATTGTTCACTAGAGAATAAAACATTTTTCTAATCTAGTATGTGAATCAATTTCATTGAATTTATTTTAAAAAAATTACCATTTCGTTGAATAGTAGCATTATCAGGTCATTCCACTTTAACTTCTCGTGTTTCCCAATAACATCTCCAAATTCATACAAGAAAGAGAATTTGTATAGGGCTACATAATATAGTCATAATTTGATCTTGGGTAAAATCATGAATCTAGGTAATACTTTCGCGACAATCGGGTCTCCAAAATTTCTAGCGGCAATTTTTCGGCCGAACAAATGTTACTTTCGAATGAAATCTTTTTCGGCCAAAAATTTTCCCGTCAAATTTAACGGTGCCCTCAAAATTCGTGTACAATGTTTTTTGGATGAATTATTTTCCCGTGGTAAGAATATTTCGGCTGAAATAATTTTCGGCCGAAATGTTTATTTTTAACGGATTCCGTTAAAAACTAGGTTTCGGCCGAAAGAATATTTCGGCCGAAAACTTGAAAATGGGACTGTTTGCAGGAAACTGCAAATTCTCTCCATCTTACTTCATCTTTGGAGGTAGCGGACTCCTACAAATACTCAGAATTTAGTTTGAGAATTGATACCAACATTTTAAAAATTGAATCTACTTTCATTGGGTATAATTTGTTTTCATTTTCATTATTTTTATCTAATGTTATTTAATTTTATAAAAAAATCACTGCATAATATTTTTAGGTGAGATTATGATTCGGTGAAATGAAAAAATCATATCTCTAAAAATACACAACGGAAAATTATGGAAAAATTATATTCATAATTGTTAAAATGTTCTCGTCAAAAGGGTATTTTTAGATTTTACTTTTAAGTAAAAATTAAGATAGATACAAGGTTTAGAAAAACACATGTTTAAAATATGTAACGTTTTCAACTTGGTCAACTTAAAAAAATTCTAGAAATTATAATATTCATTCATTAGATTCAAAATTATAGTCATAATAAAATAGAGTCTCTGTAGATTGTTGTTGTATATTTCATTTCTTAAAAACATAAGTTTAATAACAGATACATTGTTGTGGAAAACAATAACTCATTATCATTCATTTCATGTTTAACGAACATACTGTTAAACAATTGTCAAATTGACATATCAAATCTTGATAAAAAAAAATTGGAAAATAGTCATTGGAAAGATAACAAAATTATTTACAAGTTTTGTTTTTACTGTAAAGTGAAATTCTAAATAAAAAAAATACTTTTGTATGCCAGAAGTTGAAGAACTTGTGAAAATACAATTTTTTTTGTCATAAAACAAGCAAAAGTGTTACCCAGCTTCATGATTTTACCCTCTTCTTCGTAGATGTCGATCTTAAGTATTTCAAGTGCATTAGTCAAAACTTTCATAGTATTTGAATGAAAAGTCATTATTTCTTCCTTCATTATGTTCAATGTTAGGAATGTTTTTCACGACTAAAGTGTTCACAACATTTTTGGTTTTATACAACTTACATAAGGTTGGTCAAACTTCCTTTGTATTTGTGTTTGAAATTATAGCGTGTTGAAGTTTAGAAACCTTTAAATGTTTTGAGTTGACTCTACATCATTATTAGGGGACTCAAACAAAATATATAAAAGATAAAAAGAGTGAGTTTTTTTATTCTATTTATTTGATTTAAGGGTTAATTATTTTTTATCTTTTAAAATTTCTATTTGAATTCTTTGATGATGGGTGGAATATCTATTTGAAACGTTGGGACGTTTCTAAACTCCAACACAATGTAATTTTAGAAAATGTTTGCACAATTATGTCTAATTGTGAAAACCTTCATTATAAACTCCTTTATATTCTTCTCATTAAACATTTAACAAAACAAAATCTAAGAATCTAAACATCATAGTATCCCTTCATCTCATTTAAATTTTTCTAATGATCATCACTTATATTTTTTTATCTACTCTCATTTAGAAAAACAAAATTTTAGAATCTAAACAGCATAGTATCACTTCATTTC
The DNA here is from genome assembly GCA_032191745.1 of Picea mariana. Classification (NCBI taxonomy): domain Eukaryota; kingdom Viridiplantae; phylum Streptophyta; class Pinopsida; order Pinales; family Pinaceae; genus Picea; species Picea mariana. Next base: position 44,760 of record JASDQU010884898.1, read on the forward strand.
GTTTAACTTTTTATACTGATCATCACTTATATGGAGAATTAATCACTTATATGGAGAATTATGAATTTTTTGAAATGACTTATAAATGTTTTAAATCTTTACAAAATTGGCATGAATATTAATTAAACTTAATATTTCTCCATTAAATCATTTTTTTCTAACTACCAATTGTTAAAATTATATATTTTTTTTCAAATACCACTTATTAAACTTGATATAATATAAATAAATTCATCAACTTATAAATTAGAAACAAAATCAAATTAAATATAAACGCACAAAATCAAGTTAAATATAAACACAAAAACATAAAAGGAAAAATATAACATCCATAATATGGATACATATCATTACAGCTATAACATATGCATTATTTTATTCAAAACAATGTCATCAAAATATAATACAAGAATTCAAACACACACACACACACATATAAGTTTGTTGTAACTGTTAAAAATATTTGATGTGCTCATTTTACCATAGACAATATCATTATTGTCACCCAACCATAGGCACGTAGCCACCCTCGAGCACCATAACCTTTTCTAGATAGAATGATTCTGGAAGCAACATTATAACCAATAGATAACCACTAAAGTGCATCTTTCTTCAAAGATATCTTACCAAACATAAAGTGTTGGATATAGTGTCATTAATATATTGTCATTGATGTCAACACTTGATATCATTGATGTGATGATAAGTTGGTATGTCGAATTGTCATTGATATCAACAATATTCTGTTAGCATCTAATGGTTGATGTCAAACAGTTGGATGATATGCAAAGATTAAAGATCAGGAGAGTTAGCAAATGAAAATCAAAGTTTCAGTATGACAATATGTAGAGATAAAAGTGCAGAAGGGTGAGCGAATGAAGATCAAAGCTCAGAAGAGATGGCGCGATGAATCTCAGAAGAATCGTTGGAGGACTAGTCAACGATCAGATCAGATCATGAACGTTGATATGAACACGGAGCTTGGGTGACGAATTAAATCATTTGCAAGTTGTGGTTCTGCAATCCACATCGACCATCAATGGTCACTTGGCAAATAGATCTACGGTTGGCATCAGTTCCATTACCAATGAGCAGTTTCCATTGAAGAACTCAACGATTGTGTTAAATGAATTCGCGGATTCAAGATTCAGAGAAATCGCGAGGAGATAAGCTCAAACCTCGTGAAGTTGCAAAGCACTCAGGATTTGAGACTCGGGTCATATCCCGAGGGCACATGTGAGACGGGCCTATGAATAGCAGCTAGTTCCCATTTCCTGCAACTTGTCAATTCAGAGATCGAAATATTGGCCACGGCATATAGTAAAAACACCCAAAGTCTGTATCTTCGAAGCGTGGTTGATTAAATGCCTTTGATTTTAGTTAAATGATGTATTTCTGACCCCTTGGTGACAAAAATGAAGAAAGGGTAAATTGCAAAAACCCATAAAATGATTTTATCCTAAGTTCGGCGGTGACATGACAGTTTTGGCGCTTTGTGTTAAAGGGAGCACTAATCTCAATGGTCGATAATCAGGCACTTAGATCTATGGTCGATAGGGAATATCGGACCCCCCCGACCTTTCTGACTTTAACAATGGGGGGTGGTCTGAGTTGGTGGTTTTTCCCGAGTGGGGCCCTCATAATGTGTCGCCTTCCTGTTAACTCGGACCCCCCTCACTCCTTATCACTTACTTCCTACCCGCCCCTCCGAGTAAACATCCAAACCACTCATCCATACCACCTCCGTGCTTCGCCGCCACACTCCATTACCCTGCCTACATGTCACACTCACGCGAAGCACGAATTTGCGAAGTAAATGGTGGCCATCTATCTCAATGCTTGATTAAGTCCTAACAATCGGATTAAGTAGTGAAAGGATGAGTGTAAGGATTAAATCATGACTGTTGAATTGATAAGCGCTCAAACACTCATTTGGCCTTGTGTCTAGTCACTGTCATTGGTCATATAGAATAAGATATTTAAAAAATCAGAATATAATACGTCGCTAAATTTTATAAAGCCCATGGTTTTGTATCACTTGGTCACATGTAATGGTTTGAAGGAAGCTCCTCTGCAGTACTCAGTTTCTGTAAATAAATTGCAGAAATTCGGGATTGAGTTAAAAGGATGAAATTGATCCATAACTGTGATCAATTTATGAAAAGCCTTCATGGTAAAAATGATAAAACAATGATTATGGTTAAGTTAAATGAAGAGGTGTGATGGTCCAAACAAAGGGACACAATGTATCACTCTTACACCATTTTGAATATTATATAAATGAGGAAGAGTGTTGAGAATATTGTGACTCTGTAGTCCGAATTAGAAGATATATTAATAAGAGAAGCAGAGAAAGATGTAGTAAATACTTGATATAGAAGTTTCCCCAAATTCAGAAAATAAGGGTGGTTGGGTGGTGCAAGGGCAGGTTGGTACCTATAGAGGGAGTTGGTGCTTCCTTGTCAGTTGTAGCTGACTAAATATGTAACATCCCACTCTTGAACACACTGAACAAACTTATTCTTTGAGGACACTTGCTCACAAGTGATCCAGACTATTATACTTTTGGGCATTTGATTATGATTATGAGGCATTGTGAATTGATGACATGTTATTATGCTGCATTGACATAGACAAGTGCTATTAACTCAATTTTCCTGAGTGTGCAGGATTTTGGACCTCGAGGATGCAGAGGCATCGATGGAACCCTTGGACTCTGGATTGAGTCAGGGAGTGAACCATTGGGGTTTGATTGTTTTGTATGTGATATTAGTGCATCTTATTAGATGATATGATATGGATATATTTCTAACATGATTCGATTATGATGCAGGATGATGATATCTTGCTGGTCAGACTCACATGTGGAGTAGAGGGGTCACGTAGGACTACCAGATATGTTGAGGGAGAGGTGTGGAAAACAGCCCTGCCACAACCTACTAGCACTCCCACCGTGGCTCGAACTGTAGGTTAATGATTACCTAATTCGAGAGGACCCACGATGCCATGAGGGTAGACTGTGATAGTCACTCACGATGATTCTAAGGGGCATGCAATAAGGCAGGGGCCTTATTCCTTAGAGGCCCTTAGTCTCCCATAAGATCACCTATCTGAGTGTTTACTCTAGGGGTTTTTGATGTCTACCAAGTTAGTTAAGAGGTGAGTGGCACCCTTGGAGCATGTGGTGCATCATGAAGGGCATGTCGCGCAAGAAAAATGGAAATAGGGGTGTGGCACCCTTGGAGCATGTAGTGTGTCCAGAAGGGCACATCGTGAAATATAAACAAAAAGAAGTGAGTGGCACCCTTGGAGCACCTAATGCATCCTGAAGGGCACGTCGCATGTGTTGATACTGAGAGGGGGGTGAATCAGTATCAAGTACAATTTAAAACCCTTTTCAACTTATACTTAAACCATTCAACTATATCCAATGAGAAATGAACAATAGTATAAGAGTTACACCAATACACCACAATACACCATGCACAATATATGAAAAATAATCAATAGTTATTGTTCAAGGGAAGTAATGACTTCCAACGGTAGCTAAAACTTCCAAATGTAAAGGGAGTGATAAACCTCCAATAGGAATATACAGTATTCCAATATCAAGAGAGGATTTAACACTCCATACTTGCCCCTTCCTTCCACCCAAAAACAAGTTATAGAGAGAATGGTAGACTTTGTTCAATTTTGGTTTATTCAGGAGACTGAACTTGCACATAATGCCCTATGCTCAATATTTAACATCAGATTCTGAAACTCACACACAAGAAACTAAAGTCCATACTATTTCCAATCCAATTTATTCCACTTCATTTTGATTCTCTATGACGAAGTTATGACTGTTTTACCCAGAACACATGTTTATTGACTAGCTTCAGGACTGGTCAAAAACCCTATCTTCCACAGAGTGTATATCCATAATTATAGAGAATAAAGAGATGAAATTTTTACCATAGGTACCTTGATATGTCTTCTCAATACCATAG
>JASDQU010884898.1:53802-65040 GCA_032191745.1 Picea mariana
ATAGATATAGATATAGATATAGATATAGATATAATAAATAATAATGATAATCTTCATTAATATTGTGACAAGAAGGGGGTAAGTAATTAAATTGATTTATAAAAATCTTTTGGGATAAAACTTAAAAAGGGGAAATAATTCTTTTACTATATTATGCTAATTAAAAATTTATTCATTAAAAAGAAAAAGGGAAAAAGGGTAAGTTTCTGCACATGCCTTTTTGAGTTTAAATAAAAGGGGGAAAGAGGGAAATCTAAAATAATTAGGAAACTAGGAATAACCACGAAACATAAAAAGAAAGGGGAAACACTAGGAAAAAGCAGTTAGTCTAACTTTGTAAGGTATCTATCATTTAAGAACTTTCTAATTTAAACTCCACTATTGAGCTAATAAGGGGGAAAGTCATTAAAACTTGTAAGGGGATATGGGAACGCCTAGGAGCGATTCTAAGAGTACCTTTAGGTGAGTGAGGGAAATAGGGGTAATTAATTAATTAATGAAATTAATTTATGGAGAAATGAAGGGGATGGGCGACACATGTACGAGGAGGATTATTATTAATTAAATTAATGAACAATAAATTAAAAGGGATTTTGGGAAAGTAATTGACTTAGAAAATCTATATAAAGGAGGGAGGAGGAGGAAGATGGATATCTTCTGTTTGTGTAATGTTACGCTGCAGAAATTTTTACTTGACTGACTTAGCTTGTGGGAGTTGGGATACCCAACTCGGTGAGAATTAGTAGCTCAACCTTGCGAAGCAAGTTGGGGGCTAGTTGATTCTCTGGTTAGTGGGCGTGGCCCCTTTGCGGCTCGGGGGGCTAATGGGGAAGAAGAGTACCCCTAGTGTTGACTTGGAGGTATCGGTGAAGTCTCGTCGGTCAGCAAGCGAGAGTTTCACAGAGCATGCAGGACATCAACTCAGAGCAAGCGAATTGGGCAACGATATGCCTCCTTTATTTCTGCATAGTAGAGTGCTAGTATGATTGTTCTTTTAGTTCTGCATGTTTAATTGGGAAAGAAAATTGATTGTCTTAGCATTCTAGATGATGACTAAATTTCCCCATAGCCTTTAGCTCGATTTTGATTTCCTGTGGCATTTGATGCCTGCATGTCTTGATCGTCCTATGGTTTATTGATTGTGATGTTTGCATCTTATTCTTTCCTTTGTCCCTAGCTCATCAGTCCATGCCTGAGCAGTCGGCCAGGAGCCTGATCTACAGTCATCACTGTGGCGTTAACAAAAATATGGATCTCAACGCCCTGCTTTTCTATGCATGGATGATGAGTGAAGAATGTTCCTGTCAGTTGTCTACCTCTGTTGTTGTCCTTGGCTGATTGTTTGTCTTGCGCCTTCTAGAAAAAAGTACCTCTTCGTATGGATTTATTTGCATCCTTGTTGGTTATCTATGCGCTTGTTTTTGTTCTACGCGCCTTAAGGGATTAACCTTAGCTTTTCTCTGTGCTTTGGCTGATAGAATCTCTACGATCATTTCAATGAATTTTCCAATGGATCCATGTGTTTCTCTTACTATTGTCTGCATTTTATTTTGCATCTTCATTATTACACTATCTTAGTGCGTGTTAGGTTTATGAACTGCCTAGGATTTATTGAGTTGTGGTTAATCGTTCTTCATTTCTTAATAGATAATATTTTTCATTTCTTAATAGATATTTGTTTTTCACTTCCTTATGGATAATGGTTTTTACACTTCTTAACAGATAATAGTTTCTCCTTCCTTTAGAGATAATTGTTGTTTTCATTTCTTTAATTCCCATGATAGACATCGCTCAGTTTTAACTAGTTTCCTTACTGCTGATCATTTTTCATTGAGGAGTAAGAATCGTTGCTTAATGGCCATGCCTTACTTATCTGGGATGAGTTGGCACTTCCTGACGTTATCTTAATTACTAATGAAAGTGAATATATTCCTTCTAGTGGGCATTGTACTATGTTTTGCCTAATTATTATTGACAACAATGTAATTTCCTTTCTGGTGTGGTGGTACTACATTTGCCTAATTATTATTGATAGCGATGTAATTTCCTTCTGGTGTCTTTGTACTGCGTTTGCCTAATTATTAATGACAGCAATGTAAATTTCATTTCCGGTGTGATTGTACAATGAAATTGCCTTTAATTTTTTATTGTGTTGCTGCTGAAATGACCACAATTTGCCCATAACATGTGTAACAACGTTTGTCCCTATAATTGGGTAGTGCATATTGTTGGAAAGCGCTTGTAGTGATTCAGCGTTGATTGGGTTGTCCCGGGGTAAGGATGGTTATGGCTCTGCGTTTTTAGCGTATCCTCCATTAATGTCTACATCTCAGTTATTACCTTGTGATCCAGATATCAACCCTGCATTCCAGAATTATGACCATGACCCGTTCTTTTACTTGACAACATTTATTTTCTTTGATAATTACTGATGATACCTTGGCAATTGTATTAATCTCCACTGCACTTTATTTTTGTAACTTAAAAAATTCGGACAATGATACCAATCTATGCACTTCGTGATTTATTTGACCATATATTTTTACCCTGTATTACTCTGTATATCCACACCCAGCTTTACCTTTGCTTGCAATATTGTATCCCTATTCACTCTGTTGTACTTTTTCCTTTACACGTATCCAAATTATCCCTTATATCTTATCTCAATTCAGCTTATCACATCTCTAAATGACATCAAATACTACAATTGACTTAGCGATTTTACTTTTTATCTTACAACCTTCTCACCTTTATTTAGTGGAGAGTAACTTTTTAATGGACAACCAACTTACTTAGAGACAGCCTTTGGTAAATTAATTACTTCTCACAACAAATTGTTTTTTAGCATTTGACAACCTCTTCATTGAATAGACAACCTTGAATTGTTTAGATTGCCTTAACTAACTCAGACCAGACTTGTCCTTTAGTTTTAACCTTGATCAACTGATTTGTCATTTAGATGGTAATTGTAGTTATGGTTTTAATATTGAATAAATTAGATTGTCAATTAGATGGTAATGACGGACAAATGGTAATTAGACTTGCTAAATTGGTTGTATTTAATGTCAATTTGATTGTAAAATATTGACTAATCTATAATGTTAGACATGCAAGTTAGATTAAACTTAATGTTAATTAGATGGTAATTTGACGAGTTTAGACTCGATGAATGAATGGGGTGTTGGATAAGTCATGTAACAGTTGCATTTTTTTTCTTCTTTCTTTTTGAGTAACGTCATCTAGAGTCTCGTCAACCTATTGTTGGAGGTATGGGCATGGTTTCTTCGGTATTCAGCTCATAGTGTGTCAGATTATCTAGAGTCCTTGGTCCAGATAGGATGTGTTGTGCGGAGGTCATTGATGCATCTATCACCTGGGGATGGCATGATTCCTAACGAGAGAATCATGGCACACCCTATTGAATAGCGGCAAACAAGAACTTGGCCAGAGTCGGTGCGTTATGTGTGATTGTTGTCGAGTGTTGTAAGTTTCATTTGGTGCATGGATTGAACTCCTTCAGGCATTTTGTTTGCATGCCTTGAGGTCCTATTCTTGTTCGTCAAGGTCATTGAGTCAGGATAGGGGTGTTGTCCCTTAGCTTGCAGGCATGTTCGTGTTCGCGTTGGGCAGGCAGTCATTCCTCCTTGTTGTTCTGTGCATGTTTTTCCCCATTGCTCTTGTGCCAGTATATGGAGTCATAGTTGCATGTTTCTTGGACTGTGTTCTTGCGTTCATCATCATTGGTGTGGTTAAACTGTGGTGGTCGTCGCCTTCTTGCCTCTTAATTCACCAAAAAGAAAAGAAATTACTTCGCTCGTAGTCGTAATGAAGGGTTCATTACAAAATAGGGGGTTGAAACCTCCTACCAGTTGGTGCTAGTGAACAAGGGTGTAGGTGCATCCTAATCATTTGGTCCTGATCGAAAAGGAATAATGTCTTCTATGTAACATGTAAAACAAAATTTTGCAGATAATAGAAAAGATTTTGTGGTTTTCCCATTTGGGTTCCATGATAAAATGTTGTGTTAAAATTATGTTTTCATTAAAAAAAGAAAAATTGATATAATAATTGTGTCACTGATTCACCCCCCCCCCCTCTCTCAGTGACATGATCTAATCCTTCAATTGGTATCAGAGGGATTCTCTTCACAAAAGGTTTAAATCACTTGAAGAGGAATATACATTAGAATGGATTAGCAGTTGAAGATGTCATAAAAAATCCCCATATTTAATGGTGAAGACTATGTCTTATGGAGTGTTAGAATGAAACGCTATCTGATGTCCATTGGACTGGAAGTATGGACATTAGTGGAAAAGGGATATGATGTTCCAAAAGCCACTCCCATAGAAGCATAAGACAATAAATTTTTTTGGGAACATGCAAAGGCTTTAAACACTCTACAATATGGATTGAGTAAGAAAAACCTTGCTAAGGTACTAAACTGTAATAATGAAAAACAACTTTGGGATAAATTGGAAACCATATATGTAGGAGATTCCAAGGTAAAGAGGGCCAAACTCCAGACTCTCAGAGTACAATATGAAGGTCTGAAAATGAAGGATGAAGAGAATATCGAAGAGTACTTCGAAAGAGTTGATAATATTGTTAATGCAATCAGAGGATTGGGAGTAGAAGTGTCATACAATGAGCTAGTTGAAAAAGTACTAAGAACACTACCTATTCCATACAATCCTAAAGTGTCTGCTCTTGAAGATAGGGAAAATCTAGATAAACTCACCATGGATGAATTGTATGGAATCCTCACATCCTATTAGTTAATATTAGGTCATGAGAACCTCCCACAAGGAGAGGCAGCCTTCAAGGTGCTCAAGAAAACAAAAATCCAGAAGCAAAAACCTCAATCCATCCATCATGAAGAATCTGATGTGGAAGAAGCTAATTCTATTAGAAAACTTCAGAAAGGAGCAGGGAAGTACAAAGACAAGTTTCCTTTCAAATGTGTTAACTATGGCAAGGTTGGTCATTTTGCAGCCTGGTCATTTTGCAGCCAAGTGTCTCTATCCCAAGGAGGACCCTAAAGATGAAGAAAACCAAACTAAACAATATAAGAAGAAGGAAAAACCCAACTACAAGAAAAAAATTTACAAAGGGAAAAAAAAATTCTACTCAAAAGAAGAAAACAACAGTTCATCAGAGTCGAGTGACAATGATGAATCTGACGTTGATGAAGTCCTTTTTCTAGGTATTGAAGAGTCTAATGAGATAGAGGAAATTAAACATGAGAAAGAGTCAGAAGATGAAGCAAAATTTAATATGGAAGAAGAAATTCTCAGTTCCTTGGATGAATTAAGAAAATACAAAACCAGATATAGATAACTGAAAAGTTTTGTAGTTGAACAAAAGAAAAAACATGAACATAAATAAAAGGATATGGAGAAACTCATGAGCAACTTGAGAAACCAAATCCTAGAAGAAAATAGGATCGTAGAAATTTTGGAAAAGTCTCTTAAAGAAAAACAAATAACCTGTGAAAGAATGGAGTTAGAAATAGTTCACCTGAGAAAATAACTTGATGTAAAACTCATTCAAACAAAATATGAAAATAGCTCTAAAATATTAGATAAGATTATTACCACACAAAAGGATTTAGGTAATAAAAATGGAATAGGCTATTCTCAAGAATAAAGCCGAGTTAACTCAAAATCTTATGCAGATACTCTCCTCGGTACATTCAAGAAGAAAAATTAAGAGAAGACAAGTAATGATCAGAACTCCAGAGGACCACTTCCATCCATCAAGAAGGAAGATAAGACAGTACCAAAGAAGTTTTATCAAAATAGGTATCCTTGCATTTTCTTTGGTTATTTCTTTTCATGCTCTAATTTCGGACACAAAGATATGAATTGTAGAGCATATAGAATGAAAAAATTGAGGGTTAAGAATTATAACCGTAAATATAACCAAGCAATAAATCAAGTCAAAAGAAGAAACTATAACTATTTTTCACCTCTACAAGAAGGGGACCTAGAATGCTTCAGATGTTATAACTATGGACATAAGGCCAGTAATTACATATTAATGGAAGTCTCAAAACAACCAAGATTCATTAGAGAGCAAAAGAAGCTTTGGAAAGAAAAAACATCAAAGAAGGAATGTCTTATTGCCTTAAAATCCCAAGATAAAGAAGATCTTTGGTATGTTGACAGTGGGTGCTCAAAACATATGACAGGAAACAAGGACAAGTTTCTGAACTTAAAGAAACAAAAAGGTAAAGTTACATTTGGTGACAATGCTTCAGGTAACATACTTGGGAAAGGCACTGTGAGCTTGGGAAAAGACAACCAAGAATGTGTTGCTTGTTGAAAAATTGAAACCTAGCCTATTAAGTGTCAGGCAAATTGATCAGGGGCACTTTTTCATATTTGATGCTTAAAAATGTGATATTAGGAGAGAAGACATAGGAAAACTGGTTGGTACTACTCCTAGAACTGAAAAATGTGTATATACTAGATGAAAAATTGAATGAGGAATGTCATATGAATCTAGTAGATGAAAGTTGGTTATGGAATAGAAGGTTGGGACATATTAACTTTGAAAATATAGTGAAAGTAAACAATCTTGGTGCAATAATAAACTTGTCAAAGATCATAAAGTCATCAAATACTATGCGTAGACATTGTCAACTAGGAAAGAAAACTAGAATAAGGTTCAAAGCAAAAGAATACCCAACCTCAAAACCTTTAGAGCTTGTTCACACTGACCTTTGTGGACCGACAAGGACCAAGAGATTGCAAGGAGAGTCCTACTTTATGTTGTTCATTGATGATTTTACTAGAATGGGTTGGACATGTTTTCTCAAAGAAAAATCAAAAGCACTTAACAAATTCAAAGCCTTTAAAACCCTTGTTGAGAACGAAAAGGAGACAAAAATCAAATTCCTTAGATCAGACAATGGTGGTGAATTCACTTCAAAAGAGTTTGATCTCTTCTGTGAAACCCATGGAATAAAACGACAATTCTCTGTTGCCAGAACACCTCAGCAAAATGGGATTGATGAGAGAAGGAATAGAATAGTTCAAGAGGGTGCAAGGACTATGCTTAATGATGCAAAATTGTCCGATGGATATTGGAGGGAAGCTGCAAGCACAAAAATATACATATTGAAAAAAGGTCAGCTCAAGATTAATGGTAATAAGACTCCTTATGAACTATGGTTTGGAAGAGCTCCATCAGTAAAATAATTCAAAGTCTTTGGAAGTAAGTGCTACATCAGAAGGCTTGATGAGAATATCGGAAAATTTGATGCCATATCTGATGAAGGTATTTTTCTTGAATATGCTTCTAACAAGAAAGCATACAGATGCTACAATCTTAGACTACACAAGATTTTTGAGAGTGTAGATGTCAAGTTGGATGATCTAAAAATGATAAGGATAAAAAATCAAGAAACTATACTTGACAGTGAAGATGAAGATGATGATGAGTCAATTGGTACAAAAGAAGAAGAAGTAGAAGAGAATAAAGAAGAAAGGGAAGAGGGTGATATGAATACTAGTGAAGATGAAGAAGATATTAAAGAAGAAGAGATAAGAGAAGAATCCCCAAGAAGAGACACAAAAACACCCTCAAGAATGACTCAAAAGAATCATCTTGAAGAATTGATTATTGGAAACAAGATTGATGGAGTGCACACAAGAAGACAATTGTTGTATCAAATAGAAATAACACTTTTGTCACAAATTGAGCCCATCTCAGTCAAAGAGGCATGTAAATATGAGAACTGGGTCAATGTTATGAATGAAGAATTGGACCAAATTGAAAAAGGTCAAACTTGGGAACTAGTTCCAAGAACAAAAAATAAAAGTGTCGTTGGAACTAAACGGGTGTATAAAAATAAAATGAATGAGAATGGGCAAGTAATCGGGAACATAGCCAGATTAGTATGTAAAGGGTATGCTCAGGTTGAAGGAGTAGACTATGAAGAAACCTTTGCACATGTGGCCAGATTAGAGACAATTAAGATCTTCTTAGCTTTCTCCAATTATAGAAAATTTAAAGTGTACCAAATGGATGTCAAGTCAACATTTCTCAATGGAAACTTAGACGAAGAAGTCTATATTGAGAAACCAAAAGGATTCAAATTAAACAAAGGAGACTATGTCTTTAAAGTAAAGAAAGCACTCTATGGGATAAAACAAGCACCCAAAGCATGGTATGCAAGGCTAGATTCTTATTTACAAAAATAAGGCCTCAAAAGAGGATCAACAGATAACAATCTTTATTGTAAAATTGTTGGTAATAACATGATTATTGTGGAAGTATATGTTGATGATATTATATTTGGCAGTGATGATGAAAAAATGAGTAAGGACTTTGCTAGGAGGATGCAACAAGAATTTGAAATGTCTTTGCTTGGTGAACTGAATTTCTTTCTCGGACTACAAATAATACAATCTAGAAGAGGAGTCTTTATACATCGATCTAAGTATGTTAAAGATATGCTTAAAAAATTCCAGTTAGAGGATTGCAAACCTATTAGTACACCTATGACAGTTGGATGAAAACTAAGCAAGGAAAATGAGTCTAATGTTGTAGATCCAAAACACTACAGATCAATGATTGGGAGTTTACTCTATGTAACAACTTCTAGACGTGATGTCAAGCAAGTATTTGGGATGGTGGCTAGATTCCAAGAAACACCAAAAGAGAGCCATGTTCAAGATGTAAAAAAAATCTTTAGGTATTTGAAAGGAACCACAGATCTTGCTTTGTGCTACCCTAGCAAGGATTCATTCACTTTAAAAGCCTATTCAGATGCAGATTGGGTAGGTAATGTAGATGATAGGAAAAGTACAATTGGAGGACCATTCTTTTTGGGAGAATCATTGGTATCTTGGATAAGAAAAAAACAATCCTCAATTTCATTGTCTAGCACTGAAGCTGAGTATATTGCAGCAGTAGAATATTGCACACAAGTGGAGTGGATGAAACAAACCTTACAAGACATCAAAATAGTATTTGAAGAACCTACTACTATCCACTGTGATAATACAAGTGCGATAAGTCTATCCAAGAACCCTGTTCAACACTCCAAGTCAAAAAACATTCCCATAAAATACCACTATCTAGAGATCAGGCTGAAAATAAGAACATTAAATTGGAATATGTTCCAACACAAGAATAGGTGGCAGATATTTTCACAAAACCCTTAAGCAGAGATGTATTTGAATATCTCAGGAAAAAGTTGGGAGTGATCCTTCTTCCAACCTAAATCTCTCAAAAATAAAAATAAAATATAAAGAAAAATAAAAAATGCATCAATTGGCACCAAATCAGGGGGAAACAACAATCAAAGTCAGAAGGATTCATTTAGTATGACAGGAAAAGTATGATTGTAGGAGGATTTATCCATTTTTAAATTCTTGTTAGAAGTATATAGACAAACAGAGCTTTTCCATAAGGGAAGAAACCATTTTCCATTGATGTCAAAGGGGGAGAATAACTTTAGAGGAGAGATGCAACATCTCAGAGGGAGATTCAATATGAATTTTGAATGTTGCCATCAATGACAAAGGGGGAGATTGTTGGATATAGTGTCATTAATATATTGTCATTGATGTCAACAATCAATATCATTGATGTGATGATAAGTTGGTATGATGAATTATCATTGATATCAACAATATTTTTTTAGCATATAATGGTTGATGTCATATAATTGGACGATATGTAGATATTAAAGCTCAGGAGAGTTAGCAAATGAAAATCAAATTTGCATTGTGACAATATGTAGAGATAAAATCTCAGGAGGGTGAGTGAATGAAGATCAAATCTCAGAAGAAATGGCACAATGAATCTTAGAAGAATCTTTGGAGGACTAGTCAATGACCAGATCAGATCAAGACCGTTGATATGCATGTGGAGCTTGGGTGACAAATTAAATCACTCACAAGTTGTGGTTACGCAATCCACATCGACCGTTGATGGTCACTCGCCAAATAGATATACGGTTGGCATCAGTTCCACTACCAACGAGTAGTTTCCATTGTGAAACTCGATGATTGTGTTAAACAAATTCGCAGATTTGTGATTCAGAGAAATTATGAGGAGCTAAGCTCAAACCTCGCGAAGCACAAAGCTGCGAAGCACTCAGGAGTTGAGCCCTGGGTCATAGCCTGAGGTCACATGTGAGATGGGCCTAGGAATAAGAGCTAGCGCCCATTGCTTGGAATTTGTCAATTCAGAGATCGAAATATTGGCCATATCATATAGTGAAAACACTCGAATTCTTCATCTCTGAAGCGCAGTTGATTAAATGCCTTTGATTTGAGTTAAAATGATGTATTTATGACCCCTTGGTGATAAAATGAAGAAATGGTAAATTGCAAAAACCCATAAAATTCTTTTATCCTAAGTTTGGCGGTGACATGACAATTTTGGTGCTTTGTGTTAAAGGGTGCGCTAATATCAGCGACCGATAATTGGGTGCTTAGATTTATGGCCGACAGAGAATATCGGACCCCCCCGACCTTTCTTCCTTTAATGGTGGGGGGGGGGGGTTCTGAGTTGGTGGTTTTTCTCGAGAGGGGCCCTCATAACGTGTCACCTTCTTATTAACTTAGACCCCCCTCACTCCTTACCTCTTACCACCTACCTCCCCTCTGAGTAAACCACCAAACCACTCATCCATACCACCTCCGTGCTCCAGCGCCACACTCCACTACCCTGCCAACACGTCACACTCACGCGAAGCACAAAGACGCGAAGTAAATGGTGGCCATCCATCTCAATGGCTGACTAAGTCCTGGTCTTTGGATTAAGCAGTGAAAGGATGAGTGTAAGGATTAAATCGTGATCGTTTAATTGATAAGCGATCAAGCACTCATTTGGACTACCATCTAGTCACTGCCATTGGTCATATAGAATAAGAGATTTAGAAAGAAGAATAGAATAAGTCACTAAAGTTGATAAAGCCCACGGTTTTGTATCACTCAGTCACATGTAATGGTTTGAAGGAAGCGCCTCTGCAGACCTCGGTTTTTCTAAATAAATAGCAAAAATTCGGGATAGAGTTAAAAGGATGAAATTGATCCATAACTGTGATCAATTTATAAAAATATTTCATGGTAAAAATGATAAAACAATGATTATGGTTAAGTTAAATGAAGAGGTGTGATGGTCCAAACAAAGGGACACAGTGTATCACTCTCACGACATTTTAAAGATTATATAAACGAGGAAGAGTGTTGAGAATATTGTGACTTTGCAATCTGAATC
>JASDQU010884899.1:21068-33248 GCA_032191745.1 Picea mariana
ACCTCTCCTTGTCCCTCACTCTCTTTTTCTTCCCCTCTCCCCCTCTCACACTCTCTTTCTTCCTCTCTCTGCATCCCTACTCCCTACATTGCAAGGAAATAAATGGCCTTGACTTAGACATGTTAAGAACTAGACCTAAACCTAGACATGGAAATACCTAGAGCATGACCTATACCTATACAATGACCATGATGTATATCATGACATAGACCTAGAACATGACCTAGACCATAACATAGATCTAGATCTATATTTAGACAATGACCCAGAGCTTGATGTAGACCATGACATAGACCACCATATAGATCTAGATCTAGATTTAGACGTTGACTTAGAGCTTGAAGTATACCATGACACAGACCCCCTTATATCCATATAAGCCTAGGAATAAATTATACACAATCCTTAGCCCTCTCTTCACTCCAGCCCTAAGTGCAATATGTGTATACCTTGTGTACAACCCTTGCACCCACAACACCCACATATTGGTTCTCTAACCATTACTCTATCCTGGAAAACACTTTCAATCCTAACCCCTTAGGCCTTATTTGTCCCCATACCCCTATACATATTTATTCATAAGTAGGTTTGGTGTATATTAAATCCTATCTCTATTGCATTAAGAGCGTGCATGTGCTCCTATGACTTGAGTTTTTGGTCGTTTATGCTCAGCAGGAATGCATGTGCGTTCCTGCTGAGCATTTTTTGGTGCCAAGCACACCCCACCTCATATATTTCATGGTCGACAAAAATCCGCGACAGATTCAGGAAAAAACAACTTGCACAAACAGGTTTTACTTATTTTAGTGTTCTTGTTAGATTCATAGATATTTTTGTGTTATTTCTAGACCATTGTAGGAAAATTTGGAAGACAACTTTGTTAAGTGCAATTGGAATTGTTGTTTGTATCTACTTGTGTCTTCTTGGAATTGTAAGACAAATTTGTCCAAGTGCAATTGAAATTGTTGTTTGTATATTCTTGTGTCTTCCTGGAATTGGAAGATAAATTTGTCCAAGTGCAATTGGAATTGTTGTTTGTATCTTTTTGTGTCTTCTTGGAATTGGAAGAAACATGTGTCCAAGTGCAATTGGAATTGTTGTTTGTATCTTCTTGTGTCGACTTGGAATTGGAAGACAAATTTGTCCAAGTGAAATTGGAATTCTTGTTTGTGTCTTCTTGGAATTGGAAGACAAATTTGTCCAAGTTCAATTGGAATTTTTGTTTGTATATTATTGTGTCTTCTTCAAATTGGAAGACAAATTTGTCCAAGTGAAATTGGAATTATTAGATGTGTCTTCTTTTGTAATACAAAAACAAAATTCTCCACTTTATTGTACCTTATTACATAATACAAAGACAATTTTTTTGTGGGTGCTTGGAAGCCAATGTTTATCTTTAAACATGGGGAACCACCATATTTGAGAAAGAAAGTCCTTGAGAAAAAAAGAAACTGATCGAAAAGGTAGAAGAAGAAAGAGAAAAAGAAAAGTTATGTATGTCAAAGCGTAGGATTTCAAAAGAGGGAAATCCAATTTATAGCGGAATATATGTCGCTATTGTTTCTCCTCCATCACCATAAGAAAAGTGAAACAGTTCATTAGAGAGAAATCCAAACAATATCTCATCAAGACAACTTTTTGTGGATGACTAGATGATGGAGGATTTGCTCGGAGATGATTATACAATGGATGAAATTAGAGAAGCAATTGGCATACAACATTGTGGTGAAGAAGGTCATGTGGTGCAATCTCTTGTTGGATAGTAAAATGTTCCAGAAACTAGACAAGCCCATGTCCACTCTTCTCCCATAGTTGATCCATTAGTGATTGAAGGGGAAAGAACTGCATCATTGTTAACTCAACAACATGGAGGTAAAGAGTGCCARAATAGRGGTTCATCCTCCCTAGCTAGATTGAGCACTGCGCAAAGAAGAACTCATAAATGCATTTAGGTCGATGAAAGTGGTMTAGCATCACTTGAAGGTCATTTACCTAACTGTAATATTCATTATYACTCTTATAAAATCATTCAAGAATATTTTGAACCAAAATCCGATGCTGCTAAATGTAAATTATTTTTATCTTTGTTAAAATCTAGAAGTTTGACTGTTGTTAGGAGAATTTTAGGCATTAAAACATTCAAAATTGTAGAAACRTGTCATAATATTGTTAGAAACCTTGTAGATTATTTTCAAAGAATTGGTAAGAATTATAGTTCTAAAGACYKCAATGCAACCTGATGTGTCTTGTCCCAGACAATTGTTAGCAAGATCACAAGAAAACATTGTTTTCTACAAAAAACCTCTCACTTATTGAAATGCAATKTCAAWACCCTTAGAAAGTATTCTCATAGACGAGATAGYCTTGACACAGGTGCCCCAACAAAGTTTTGGGCCTTYACTGGAAGGCTAGCTCGTTCTGACATGAAGTTAATTGGAGCGGTTAAGGGACTAGTTCAAGATTTCTKCCATGAGAAAAGAAGACCTTATTCCAACCAAAAAGATGTACTAAAATTGAGAAGGGGATCTAGGGACCATGAACGCCATATTAAACACTTTCTTGACATTACACAGACATAATTGTATGAGAAATTCATAACAATACATAGTGCACTTAACTTAGGCCAAAGATCTTTCCATAAATGCAAGCCCTAGTATGTTCGAATAAACACAATTTGTAACATGTGTTGTTGTAGATATAAATTAGAGTATGGTTATTATTATCACACAAGCGAGCGCGCACGCGCACACACACACACACACATATATATATATATATTTCATGTTTTGCATAACACCCTTTTACAGGAATTCCCAGTTATATTGTCATCGTCATCATCTAGAGAATTTTTTCACAACATCTTGTGTACAAGGCCAAAGGTTTTTACATTTTATCAAAAATCATGCTTAGATGGGACATGCCCCAGGTGTGGTGGAATGACATTACTAAGAAATTGCATCCATGTAAGTGATGAGTATGAATTGGGGAGGAAGGAGGTTGCCTTGCAAAGCCTTAAATATGTGACATGTGATATTGGAGGACAAGAAAGACAAAAGATACAATTGGTTACTTCCCAAGTATGCATTTATGACTTCATGAAGGACTTTGTTGAAAAGACATGACATTATTTTCAACATGTCCATGTGGCTCGATGGCAGGACGAGCATTTTAGAATATGCATAGATACATTTCATGTTCGTACTGTGTTATCAATGGTTGATTTTGCTGAGAACTACACCCTTCAACTGCAAAATGAGATTCAAAGCCAATATTATAACTCACAAAAGGTCAACATAATGGTACATATCACATACAGGCATGGACCATATATTAATGAACAAAACATAGCTATATTGAAAGAGTATCACTTCTACATAAGTGATGATCAATGCCATGGCTTAGCCTACGTGCAACATTTTTTTCAATTGTTGTACAATCACCTTAAGGAGAATAACATATAGATGGATCAACATTGGATTTGGTGAGATGGTTGCACATGCTAGTTAAAAAATGCTCGTGTATTTCAATGGTTGTGTATGTTTCACAAAAAAATAAAGGTACCACACATTTGGAACTATTTTGAGTCCAGGTACAGGAAAGGGGAGCATGATAGAGTAGGTGCATGCATAAAAAGAGAATTACGCTGGAAATAAATGAATTTCACTACTACTTCCCTCATTCGAGACGAAAAATCCATTGTTGAATGGTGTTCTTCAGTAATGGGAGAGGGAACAGGAACCCATGAAGACCAATCACACAATAAAGGACATGTACATAGATATTTTTGGGAGGTGGTCGATGTAGATCGATCATAGTGGTATGAATGCAAAACAATCCAGGGTGTTCGTGGATTCCATTCAATTAGAACATCAGACAATGAAATAGTTGAAACATGGACAAGAAAATTATCTTGCTTCTGTGGTCCATGTAGTAGTACTGAATGGGATGATTGTGAATCGACAGACTAGGTTGATAGATGGGATCCTGTATTAGTCCCCAAGTATAATTATGGAATTATCCCAATTGGAGGAGGACCAATCAAGTATTTCATCAGATTATGATCATGTCTCAAATCTCGTACTTCCAGGTTCGTTGAATCCTTCTATTAAATTTTTAATAACTAGAATTAATCTTTTATGCTTTGGTCATTAAGTGGACTCACATTTTGGAACTCCATTTTTTGCAGGGCACATATACGTAGTGGTTTCCCCAAGAGATAATGAATGGAGAATGGATTATTGGATGGAATGATGATTAGAGGGAAAGAAGACCCTCATGCGATCAGTAACAGACTCCGAAGGCATTGAATTTTTTATTGGGTTGATGGTTATTAAAGGATACTATCTAACACGGGATGAAAGAACACGAAATAAAGTTGGTTATGTATTTCAATATTATAAACCAGGTCAATTCGTATACCACTTTACAAACTTGGTTATTGGTACAAACCTCCAACTACAAACAATGCCAAGAAAGAACTCATCAAAGGTATGATACTTCTTGCCTTACTCTAAGCGCGAGAAGCTAATGGAAACTCTTAGTATTAGAAGTGATATCGATGGTCTACTTGAATGACCATCTAGGTATGTAAAATGGATAATTTTGGCTTCATTTTGACTGTTGTTAAAATATACCCTGCCTTAAAATATAACAATGACATACCTTGCTTTGCCATGCCTTGCCTTTCTTTGTCGTTCCTTGCCTTGCCTTGCCTTCACTTGCCTTGTCTTGCCTTGCCTTCACTTTCCTTTCCATCCCTTCACTTGATTTCCTTGCCTTGCCATCCCATCACTTGCCTTGCCTTACTTTGTCATTCCTTCACTTTCCTTTCCTTGCCTTGTTTTTCCTTCACTTTCCATGACATTCCTTGCCTTGCCTTGCCTTGTAATTCCTTTCCTTTCCATGCCTTTCCATCCCATCACTTTCCTTTCCTTCACTTTCTATGTCATTCCTTCACTTGCCTTTCCTTAACTTGCTTTGCCTTGCCTTCGCTTGTCATGCCATGCCTTGCCATGTCTTTCCTTGCCTTCACTTCCCATGTCTTGTCTTTCCATACCATGCCTTACCATGCCTTTCCTCTCCTTCACTTTCCATGCCATGCCATGCCTTGCTATGCCTTACCTTTCCATGCCTTTCCTTGCCTTGCCTTTCCATTCAATGCCTTCACTTTCCTTGCCTTCACTTTATTTTCTATTCATTCCTTTCCTTAACTTTCCATTCATTGCCTTGCAATTCCTTGTCATGCCTTCCCTTACCTTACCATGTCTTTCCTTGACCTGTCACGCCATTCCTTTCCTTTCCATGCCTTTATTTCACTTTCCTTTCCTTCAATTTTCTTTCCTTGCCTTGCCTTGCTTTCACTTTCCTTGCCTTCACATTCCTTGCCTTCACATTCCTTGCCTTCACTTTCCATTCCTTGCCTTGCCTTACCATGCCTTGCCTTGCCTTGCCATGCCAGGCCTTGCCTTTCCTTACCATGCCTTGCCTTGCCTTCTCATGCCATGCCTTTCCTTTTCATTCCTTTCTTTCACTTGCCTTTCCTTACCTTCACTTGTCGTTCCATGCATTCCCATGCCTTGTCTTTCCATGCCATGCCATGTCATGCCTTTCCTTTCCTTGTCATGCCATGCATTTCCTTGCCATTCCTTGCTTTCACTTGTCTTTCCTTCACTTGCCTTGTCTTTCCTTCGCTTTCCTTGCCTTCACTTTTCATTCCATGCCTTCCCATGACTTACCTTGCCATGCCTTTCCTTTCCTTTCCTTTACTTGCCTTTCCTTGTCTTTCCTTCACTTTCCTTTCCTAGCCTTTCCATTCCATGCCTTCATTTGCTTTGCCTTGCCTTGTATTTCCTTCAATTGCCATGCCATGCCTTCCCATACCTTTCTTTTCCATGCCTTTCCTTGCCTTCACTTTCCTTGCCTTTCCTTTCCATTTCATATCTTTCCTTTTTTTTCCTTGCCTTCCCTTGATTTTCCATTCCATGCCTTCCCATGCCTTGCCTTACCATGCCATGCCTTGTCGTGCCATGCCTTTCCATGACATGCCTTTTCTTTCCATGCCATGCCTTCCCATACCATGCCTTTCCACTCCATGCCATGCCTTGCCTTCACTTTCCTTGCCATGTCTAGCCTAACAAGGTGTTAAATTGTCAAACATATGTAATAAGCATTTAGCAAAACCATGACTTGCCTTGCCTTGCCTTGATTTTTCTTCACTTTTCATGAAATTCCTTTCCTTTCAATGCCTTGATTTCACTTTCCTTTCCATGCATTTTATTCACTTGTCTTTCCATGTCTAGCCTAACAAGGTGTTAAATTATCAAACATATGTAATAAGCACTAAGAAAAACCCTAGTGTTGGAGATACTCCAACAAACGGTTTTCCGGTGGATGGAATGAAAGAAAAGGGGCCCCTTAGTTGAAACCTAATGCTCTGGATCCAATGCAACCGACGGTTCACCCATCTGAGTCTCGGTTTGAGTTTTATCGTGAGTTTCAACTCACCTCCTCAAGCCATTCAGGGACATGTGGCCAATTTGGTTTAGGGGCATAAAACTACAAACCGAGCAACATAAAGGAGTTTTGTAAGCTCCCACAAGAATATTTTTCCAAGGCCCATGCGACTATACTACCCACAAATTCTCAACACAGTGTTCTTGAAAATCGACCTCCTCTTTATAAATTGCACTATGCCTCATTGACCAAAACCCTAGTGCCAGAGATACTCCAACAAACGGTTTTTCAGTGGACGGAATGACAGTGGAGGGCCCCCCCTAGATGAAAATTGGTGCTCCAAATCCAATGCAACTAATGTTTCTCCCATCTTAGTCCCAATCCGAGTTTTATCATGAGTTTCAACTTTCCTCCTCAAGCCATTCAGGCACATGTGGCCAATTTGGTCCAGGGGCATAAAGTCCAAACCGAGCGGCATAACAAAGTTTCGTAAGATCCCACAAGTCTATTTGGACAAGGCCCACGTGACTACACTACCCACAAATTCCTTACACAATGTTCTTGAAAATCGACCTCCTCTTCAGAAATTGCATTATGCCTCATTGACCAAAACCCTAGTGTCAGAGATACTCCAACAAACAATTTTTCGGTGGATGCAATGACAGCGGAGGGCCCCCTCTATCTTAAACCCAGTGCTCTGGATCCAATGTAACTGATAGTTCTCCCATCCAAGTCCCAGTTTGATTTTTATCACGAGTTACAACTTGCCTCTTCAAGCCATTCACGGACATGTGGCCAATTTGGTCTGGGGCATAAAATCCAAACCGAGAAGCATAATAGAGTTCCATAAGCTCCCACAAGTCTATTTGGCCCAGGCCCACATTACTACACTACCCACAAATTTATGAAAGAGTGTTCTTGAAAATCGACCTCCTCTTCAAAAATTGCACTATGCCTCATTAACCAAAACCCTAATGCCATAGATACTCCAACAAACGGTTTTCCGATGGAAGAAAAGACAACGGAGGGCCTCTCCTAGATCAAAACTAGTGCTCTGGATCTAATGCAACTGAGAGTTCTACCATCCAAGTCCTGATTTGAATTTTATCACGAGTTACAACTTGTCTCTTCAATTCATTCAGGGATATGTGGCCAAGTTGGTTTGGGGGCATAAAATCCAAACCGACCAGCATAACGGAGTTTCATAAGCTCCCACAAGTCTATTTGTACCATGCCCACGTCACTACACTACCCACAAATTCCCGATACAATGTTCTTGAAAATCGACCTCCTCTTCAGAAATTGCACGATGTCTCATTGAGCAAAACATTGGAATTCTCATGCAAGTATTTTTATATAAGATATATGGGATAACAAGTTGTAGAATTACATGCTTAATTAATCTTTTGATTGTAATTTTTACATATTAAACTTGTTCATTTAGTACAAGGCATGGAAATACATGGCATGGCATGGAAACCCATGGCATGGTATGGAAAGGCAAGGCATGGAAAAGTCAAGGCATGGCATGGAAAAGGCAAGGCAAGACAAGATATACCATGACATACCATACCATACCATTTCCATTTCGAATGCATACCATTGTCATTGCCAATGCATACCATTTCCATTGCCAATGCATACCATTCCATACCATTTTCAATGAATACCATACAAGGAAATGGCAAGGCAATGCATACCATGCCATACCATACCATACCATACAAGGCAATGCATACCACACCATACTATTTCCATTTTCATTGCCAATGCCAATGCATACCATACCATTGCCAATGCATACCATACAAGGAAATGGAAAGGCAATGCATACCATACCATACCATTTCCATTTTCATTGTCAATGCCAATGCATACCATACCATATGATACCATACCATTGCCAATGCATACCATCCAAGGAAATGGCAAGGCAATGCATACCATACCATACCATACAATGCAAGGCAATGGAAAGACAATACATACCATACCATTTCCATTGCCATTTTCAATGCCAATGCATACCATACCATACCATTTCCATTTTCATTTTCAATGCCAATGCATACCATACCATACCATTTCCAATGCATACCATACAATGCCAAGGAAATGCATACCATTTCCATTGCCAATGCATACTATTGTCATTGCCAATGCATATCATTGTCATTTCCAGTGCATACTATAACATTTCCAATGCATACCATTGTCATTTCCAATGCATACTATACCATTTCCAATGCATACCATACCATACCATACCCTTTCCAATGCATACCATACAATGGAAAGGAAATGCATACCATACCATATGATATCATACCATTGCCAATGCATACCATTGCCATTGTCAATGCCAATGCAAACCATACTGTACCATACCATACTATTTCCAATGCATACCATACAATGGCAAGGAAATTAATATCATTGCCATTGCTAATGCATACCATTTCCAATGCATACCATACCATATGATACCATACCATTTTTTATGCATACCATTGCCATTGCCAATGCATATCATACAAGGGAAAGGAAATGCATACCATACCATACCATACCATACCATACAAGGAAATGGCAAGGAAAGACATACCATACCTTACCATTTCCATTTCCATTGTCAATGCCAATGCATACCATACCATACCATTGATAATGCATACCATACAATGGCAATACAATGCATACCACTTCCAATGCATTGCCTTGCCATTGCCAATGCATATCATACCATTGTCAATGCATACCATACAAGGAATGGCAAGACAATGCATACCATACCATACCATACCATGCAAGGAAATAGAAAGGAAATTCATACCATACCATTTCCATCGTCATTACCAATGCCAATGCATACCATACCATACCATACCATTTTTAATGCATACCATACAATGGCAAGTCAATGCATACCATACCATACGATACCATACCATTTCCAATGCATACCATACAAGGCAATGACAAGGCAATGCATACCATACCATACCATTGTCATTTCCATTGCCATTGCCAATGCCAATGCATACCATTTCCAATGCATACCATTGCCAATGCATACCATTTCCAATGCATATTATTGCCAATGCATATCATTTCCAATGCATTGCCTTGCCATTGCCAATGCATACCATGCCATATGATATCATACCATTTCTAATGCATACCATACAAGGCAATGGAAAGGAAATGCATACCATACCATACCATACCATGCAACGCAATAGCAAGGTAATGCATACCATAACATACCATACCATTTCCATTTCCATTGCCATTTCCAATGCCAATGCATACCATACCATTGCCAATTCATACCATACAATATTGGAAAGGCAATTCATACCATTAACATTTCAAATGGATACCATTTCCATTGAAAATGCATACCATTGCCAATGGATATCATTGCCATTTCCAATGTATACCATACCATACCATGCAAGGCAAGGCAATACATACCATACCATACCATACCATGCCATGCCATACAAGGCAATGACAAGGAAATGCATACCATACCATACCATACAAGGCAATGGCAAGGCAATGCATACCATACCATTTCCATTGCCATTGCCAATGACAATGCATACCATTTCCAATGCATTTCCTTGCCATTGCCAATGCATACCATACCATATGATACCATACCATTGCTAATGCATACCATACAAGGAAATGGAAAGGAAATGCATACCATACCATACCATGCAAGGAAATGGAAAGGAAATGCATACCATATCATACCATACCATTTCCCTTGTCATTTACATTGCCAATGCCAATGCATACCATACCATACCATACCATTTCCATTGCCATTTACATTGCCAATGCCAATGCATATCATACCATACCATACCATTTCCATTGCCAATGCATACCATACCATACCATGCCATACAAGGACATGACAAGGTAATGTGTACCATACCATACCATACCATTCAAGGCAATGCATACCATACCATACCATGCAAGGAAATGGCAAGGCAAGGCATACCATACCATACAAGGTAATGGAAAGGCAAGACATACCATACCATGGAAATGCAAGGCAAGGCAAGGAATACTATACCATACCATACCATGGCAAGGCAAGGCAAGGCATACCATACCATACCATGGCAAGGCAAGGTGTACCATACCATACCATGGCAAGGCAAGGTATGACAAGTCCTACATGGCATGGCATGGTAAGGAAAGGCAATGCATGGCATGGCATGGCATGGTAAGGCAATGCATGGTAAGGCAAGGCAATGTCATAGCATGGCTTGGAAAGGAATGGCAATGTCACGGCATGCCATGGCATGGCTTGGCAAGCATAGCAATGATGTCTTGAATATTCTAGGGTGTTGGAACACATATATATTTATAAAACTTTAGACTTTAATAAATTTCATTCTCGTTTAAATAAAAACGTGCGTTTAATTCTCACTGTTGATGAAGTCTCCCATTTAATCAAACGATCCTAATCTCTTAACAATTATGGGGACGCCTACTCGTTAACGAATCAAATAACCAAAGACTACATTTGAAAGATCAGGTTTTGGAGTTTCGCGATGCAAGCACCTCAACATACAACAATTTCAAAATCCCGATAGTTGAAGTCACGAAATTGTCTTAAGCATTAAACTAGATTAATTAAGAATTAAAAATGATTAATGGTTAATTAATCATATCACGATTTCGTGTTTCTGAGATCCTGCCTCGAAAGACTTTCAAAGTCCCGATAGCCAAAATCGTGAAGTTGTCTTAGGTTGATCATGATTATTTAAAGGGGTTAAACATGATTAAAGTTAATTAATCACGTCGTGATTTCATGTTTCGGCAATTATACCTTGAAATGTCATAAGATATCCTGATATCTGAAGTCGTGAAATTTTCTTAACGATAAGTGTGATTCACTGAGGCATTAACGATGATTATCGCGTAATTAATCCTTCGCTAAATAATGACTCGGATAAATTCAAATTTCATCTGTGCTTTTCCCAAAAATTGATGACATTAATAGCCGATTTACGACAATCATTCCAAGTGATATCATAGACCACTGCCGAAATATTATTCATTAAGGAAAAGTAAATGCTTCGTCAGTAGCAGTATTGGCAAATCGACGCAATTAAAGGAAAATGATATTGAATTTCAAATTTCATTGTGTGTTTTCACTAAGCAGTAAGTTTTCAAGGTAATAAACTTTGTGCATTTCATGTGACAGATATCAGAGCTCTGAGACCTAATACCATGGCTCCTTGAAAAGCAACTAAAGCGCCTGGTCAAGGGTTGAGCCATAACAAAAATATCCTCTCTGACACCTCACCTAGAAGCATCAACGTCGTTAAATCCTGGACGCAAGTGTTCAATATTATACAATATGAATTGGTCAATTGCCCGGATGACTTAGATGATGATGAGATGGAGGACCTAGCTAGCTACCAAATACAAAATTGTTGCCCAGTCAGAGTTACATAAGATAGCGACGAGGCCTAGGCTCTTGCCTTACAATGATATGATTGGTTGGGCACTGGAGCATGTGGATATCCCAACCAGAACCATTTTCAATTCACAAAAGGTCGCAGTCGGATCTGTTGGCAAATTTAGTGGACAGAATGCAATGAATGCTTGTCATTGATGACAACAGTGAGGATAGTAGAATAAGAAATTTGAATGTAAAGATCAGGAGGAACAGCATGGAAGAAGATGCCCACA
>JASDQU010884900.1:0-33658 GCA_032191745.1 Picea mariana
AGAAGCAGAAGCTTCTATTAGGTCTTCTTACATCCGCCTTATTCTATTTTATTGAAAGGCCTTATTAATATTGACCTTTATTACATCCAAATACATTGATCTACCTATGTGCGGGTTAGGACCTTAACATCCTGCATCTATAAAAATACTAAACTGATGATTTGATAGCATACCTGAAGTCTCGAGCATTGTAGACTGATGCTTATCCTAAAGGTTATTCATCGTTGCATGAATCTTGAGGGCCTTGCCTAAATATCCTTATGGCATCTGTCTTGTTGATCCAGTAGTTCCGACCTTATGAATAGGAAAATATTTTTGATAGTGGGGCTCTCCACAAGTCCAAAATCCATTCTTAGGGTTGGTGCTCCTAGTTCCATAGGAATAATCTGTTGGTATAGGGTTCTAGGGTCCTGATCTATTCTGTTGAACATATCTATACTATTGTTGATGTTGAGGACAAATTGGTTGTTGCTGCGGTGGTGATCTATACAAAGTCCTCTGATCGGTAGACTGTTTGCGTGGTGTAGAAAACACAAGCCCTCTAGGTGTATCACGGTGTCCATAATTCTATCTAACAGGTGTATGTTGTTGCAGCGCTCTAAGTGGTGTATGTCTTGTTTTCTTGGAAGGATTCCTACCTTGACCCCCACTATTCAACTCTTTTTCAACGATAAAAGATTTATGTATTGCATCATGCAAAGTATGAGGCATTTGGATCCTCACATTAGCACAAATGTTGTAGTTGAGACCAGATACAAACTTATTCACCTTTAACTTTTCAGTGTTCAGATGTGGATCATATTTGAGAATCCATAAACCTAGCCTCATACTCAAGTACTGTATGAATTCCCTGTCATAAAGCGTTGAATTCATTGAGATGGTTCTCAACGAACTAATCAGATATGTACCTCTCTCGGAATCGCTCCTCAAACAATTCCCAAGACACATCTTCAACGACCATATTTAGTTGTGCTAAGAGTGTCTTCCACCAAATAATTGAACTCCCTTTCAGTTGGAATACCACCATACAGACCTTCATGTTGGAGGTATAATCGCGCAATGAAAAACACATTGCCATATTCTCCAACCAAGCTTCGACGGCTAAACCGTCCATGGAACCCGAGAACTTGGAAAATTTTACCTTCTCGAGTTCTCTATGAATACTACTACTAAATATAGGAGGCTGTTGCGAACCCTAATTGGGTGCATACCCTCTGCCCTCATCTTGATCAAGGCAATTTATCAATCCCTCTAAAATCCTTTGCAAAAATCTCATCATACCCATGACATCTCCCACTACAACATGCTCCTGCTCGATAGTAAGTTCTTCTCCATATGAAGAAGATCCCTCAGGAGTGGGTGTAGTTGGAGGAGGCATACCTCTTCCTCCCGCACCCTGATGTCTATTCATCCTCCATCCTATAACCATGATACCTTCCATAAACAATTTCAAATTATATTAGTGATATATCTTAATTAAACAATGCATTGGAAGTCGTAATGTGTCTGGTGTCGCAGAGTGGAACCTTTCTCTGATACCATATGTAACGACCATCTTGGTCTAATCAATCAATGAGTGAGTATAACAAGGAAATAACAACATTTAATTAATAAACATAGAGTAACTTTGGAAAAACACAACTAAATTCAAATTATAAACAAGTAAATAAAGTAATACTTCACTTACGCAAAAATAAAATTTCATTTCATCCAGAACTACTTGAGGGTCTAACACTAATTCTAAGTGATTATATCTAGAGAAACAATAAGGCATTCATGTAAAATAATATTATCCTCTTCGCTTGAGGTTGCGCAAATTGTGCATTAATTTATTTATGTCAATGCACAAGTCATATTTTTTTAATAGAAATCATTAACATGAAAATCTTTGAATCCACTTCGCTTTTCATATTCATTAAATATAAGATCATTAATACAATCATAGATCAAATTCATTATTTTTAATCATTAATTATCAATGGTATACAATTTAAAGTTGGAAAATCAAGTAAAAGGGTTTGACCCTCATCAATATTTTATGAATCACATGACTTATGTTGGCTTCAATGTATCATATATAAATGCTTATGTATTTGGATAACAAGAAGATGATGGTAACAATCCTGAATAAGTTCCATTTGTAGATATTGAAATGGTTGCCAGTACTAATGAAGTACATCAACAACAAGGAAGGGTTGTAAACGAGAGAAGTACAAGGTCTCAAGGTTCTTCTGGAAGAAGTAGCACACCCTAAAAAAAAACCCAATTTGTAATTCAAGAACAAAATAAATCCTTGATTGAAAATTCAAGTGATGGAGATGACCCTGATCCTCCAAAAAATAATCTTGAAATACCTCACAAACTCATGATAAGTATTAAAATAAAAAGCATGCCAATCAACAGGAAATATGTGAGATTGTAACTAGTGATGATAATGTCTTTGAGGACATGGAGTTGGATGCAAATATCAAAGATATAGAGTTTCCATATAAGGAGAAAAGGATCTAAGATAACCAAGAAATTTATGCAGAACTGGCAACACAAAAACCAATATTTTATGAAGAAGAATCCTTAATTGATCTTCATAATGCTTTATTTGATAAAGACTCTAAAAATTTGATATTTGAAAGGTAAAAATATTCAAGGAAAATCCAATTTAGAGTTATATCTCAGCTGTGTACAACCTTCCAGAATTGCACACATCCACACAACTATAGGGGATGCACTTGAAGTGTCGGTTAAGCAAAAACACCAATTTGAAAGAAAGAATCAAATAATTGGAAACGACATTGATGCCACCTCCAATATTTGCAAGTCGAATCACTACTAAGAATCCATGGAATACTTTGGATGGCACACCAGAGTCTAGATTCACACTGAAAGGGACATCAAGTTTACCTACGGCTATCAAACACTATATTGGAAAGAATATTCAAAAGAGAATGTCTCTAATTCTTGATACAAGGGAGTTAGCAAATAGTTTTATTGCTTTGGCATCGAGGATGGAAAATTTGAAATAGTACCTAGAAGTTTATTTGTGAAATGATTAAGGGTTTTCTAAAGAGGAAATCACTACTTATGTGATTAAAATTTCCAATTTGATCAAGCATAAAAGAAAGGAAGAAGACTTACCCTCCACAACTTGTATTATTGTTGGATTAAGAGATTAAATGCTTAAAAGAAATATTGGATGATATTGACACTTTAGGTGTTAAAAGTGGTGAATGATATTTAAAGTTAATTGATTTTCACTTAGATGGAACCACATGAGAGGTTGATGATATAAAAATTATTTTAAATTATGTGTTTATGAACAAGGAACAATTTGAGGCAAAATTGAAAACATTAAAATCTATATTGATGGAAATATTCAATAGTCTAGTGGAATACTCAGAATTTGAGGTAGAGAATTGGTTAGTCAATTATGTGAACAAGAACTAGGACATAGAAGATACTTTACATCAAGAATCAATTGAATACTGAGGCATTGAAGATTAAATGTTTGATATAATAGTTAGACAAGAGGTAATTATCATGCCCATGAAGGATTATGTTGAAAATTGGTTAAAGGAAGATTTAATCAAGACGATTGAATAAAATCAAGATGTGGCAGTTACAACCAGCCCAAAAACCATAACTTAGGAAAATACCAAAGGATATTTGGTAGGAAAATAGACCAGAGATAGAACACTATCACAGTGAGTAAAATTGATCACATTCTTTTTCTTTTCTTTTCCCTTTCAAAAGTCATCCAGTTATGTTTTGTTTGTCCCAAGAAGAACATAATTGATTTCTGATCACTTTTTTTATCTTCTTTCAGGTTCAACCCTATTCTGATCTTTCATTTTATGGTCCACAAGAGCCCTATCCCAATCCAATTATGGATGAATACATTTAATTTTTAGGACTATCAAAGACTATATTTATTTTTTCTAAAAATCCTAGAGAACTACTTTGGGGAATAAAACTTTAATGATATCTTTTGAAATTTTAGTTTTGAGCATCAGAAATTGAAATTTTTCCTATCATATTATATCCTATTTTGGGAAAAAAAAAAAAAAAAAACTCATTAAAGTTAATGTGTGGGCCTATTGTCTTCCTTTCGTTGAATGTGATAAAAAAATTGTGAATGATGTGATGGATGTGATAGTTATTTTATTTTTCATGTAACTATTACATATTCCTACATAATGTTTATGCAAATATTATATGTTATGAGTAAAGACTCATGGTCCTCTTCTTAGGAATTATTTGATGTATGTGTATTATTTTAAATAATAAAAAAAATTATTGTTCTTGAGTGATAAATATTTGGAGTTTACTATTTAGTGCTCTCCCATTTTTAGTATACAATAATTTCAAGATATTCAAGATTCACCTTTAAAGAAAATAGAGAGGATTACCACCTCTATAAAAAAATGAGGGGGTATTTATATCCTTGTGAGGTTGTTGTTAGGACCTTAACAGATCTAGACATAAACATTTTTGGTGACCATACTAGGGAGAACAAAAGGCTAGTTTCATAGACTAGAATTATAATGACCCAACCTCAGCAAAATCAACCCTAGTTACAAGTTGGTCTTTCAAATCAAAGAAGTATTATTCATCAATTGTATGACTTGACATTGACAACAACTAGAGTTTGTGAAGAGCTTGAAAGATCATGGGAAACCCTTTACCATGAAGAAGAAAGATAAATAGCAAGAAGGAAAAGAATACAAGATAGAAATTGAAATCTAGAATCATATAAGGGCCCAATAACATGAAATAAAAAAAAACAACTTCAAATACCATAAGTTGGAGAAACTTCCACCACTGAGAAAAGAATTCAAAAAATGGGTGATATACAAGAGAACCCCAAAAATCATGAAGAGAGAAATGAAATAAAAAGAATTTCATGAAGAAGGGTTAGGAATATCCCACTTAATGTTCAAGGAGAATAACATCAATTGCCAACTCTTCCACAAGGAGCATTGCCAACGTTTTCGGGAGATGGAGTGATGGATCCAAAAATACATTTGGACCTATTTTTGAATATGTGTGAGATTCATTTATTTCAACATGTTGGCCCTTGACCAAGTTTTGGAGAACCTTGGTTGTGTTTGATTATTTTTGGGACTTCGATAGGCTGGTCAAAGACGGAACACCCAGGCGAAGCGGAGATCGCGGGATCTTTCCCCCTTTTGCGGGATTTTTGGGGATTAGGGTTTATGTAACGAGTATGGGATGTCAGCCCATGGGATTTCCCATGTTTAGGCCCCATTTGTAATGTATAAATAGATATCTATGAGATGTAAGAAAGGAGAGACCTAGTAGAATCAACTTAGTGTGGATCTAGAGGCTTTGTTCATACTATGTGTTAAGACTTGCAGAGATAAGTGAAAGTGATTGTAAGAAGATTGTGTGCAAACTGTGTAAGAAGGCTTTGTGTTGAGACCTAACTTAGGGAAGGAGGATCTGGTGAGGTGTGTGTAGATCTCCTTTCCTATGCAGAGTTGGTTTTGTGGCTCTGTGCATGTAGGAAGATTGAAAGAAGATAATAAAGAAGAAGAAGAGTTGGTGGACGTAGCCCCACACTGGGGGTGAACCACGTACATCCTATGTTATAATTACTTTGTGCTATTGATGTGATTTATGCTTAGTGTTGAATATTTATGTGTGTTAGATGCATCTGATGTAGTAGCTTAGTTCTTAATAACTTGAGTGAATGCTAGATATGTTGATGCTATGTGCTAAATGGTTAGATATGCTTAGATTTGGTTGAATACTGTGTTGTTCTGTAATTAGGGATTTTAACCTGCGAAGTGAATAAGGGTAAAATCTAATGAATGTTAACTGCTAAGTGCTCTGTTAAGCATTGTGATCATAGATCTATGCCCCAGCTAGGTTGTAGACACTTGAGTCCTATAACCCCCCTGCCTCTACCTCGGGTGAGACTTCATCTTCTTCGTAGGTGTTGTCAAAAGGGCTGGTAGTTAGGGTTTTGTTGGTGCATTGTTGAAGCATTGAACCCTGGGTCTGCCCATGTGCCAACAAATGGTTCGGTTGTTGGGACCTGAAACTGTGATTGTTGGGAACTGAGGAAAAGAGAAAGCTTTGTGCGTAGATCTGTTGCTGTAGTGTGCAGTAATCTACTTGACTTGTGAAGCTCTGTGCCAAGAAGAGAAGTCTGATCTGAAGAAAAGAGGTAAGATCTTAAATCTTGGTGCTCTAATAAAGGTAAGATAAGTGGAAATTTTTGTTTTGAAAGAATGGATCTAGGTATATTTGATAGATTTCATCCTAGTCTGAAAACTAGGGCACACCTAGAAGAAAGAAGATGTGATATGAATAGATTTGATAGAAATAATGAAAGATATGTCCATCACTGTGATCCCATTGCACAGTACAGGAAAGGTTGGGGATCATTTAAGAGAAAGAGAGGATTGACATTATTTTATAATTGCAGAAGACCGAGACATCTTGCTAAGGAATGCCCTAGTAGAGGTCCTATTTTCCTTTGTTGTAAGGCTACTGGACATGAAGTTTTAGATTTCCCTAGAATGATTGCTAAAGTTGAAAAGATGAACATGAGACAAGAAAACCATGAAGAAGGTCAAGAAAATAAGGATATACTAAAGAACCAGAAAGAATCAAAGGCTATATTATTGCAGATGAAAGAAACATTGAATGATCACAAAGACATAAGTTTATCAGAGATCTTAAAAGAGAAATAGTGCATAGAAACAAGAATAGGAGACTTTGACATAGACAGTGTATTGGATGCAGAAACACAAGTGAACATCATGACATAAAGTACTTGGGAAATCTTAGGAAAACTTGCTATGGTTCCTTCATTGGGAGGAATAGGATTATTTAAAGGAAAGATGATAACCCTATGTGGAAGACTTACTCATGTACTTATGAGTTCTCATGGAACATCGACAGAAGAAGGATTCGAGGTCATTAAGTTTGTTGAGAACAATGCCCCTTTTGCACTTTTGTTAGGAAGGACTTGGATTGAGAGAGATCAAATCCAAAGGAGAGAAGAAGAGGAAGCTATAGAACAGAAAAATAAAGAATTAAGGGATTTCATGGCTAAGAGAATAGTGTGCTTAATAGGAGAACAAGAGGACCAATCGAAGCAACTAAGAGCCAGAGACTTAGTTGTCAAAGTTGAAAGAACACAAGAAGGCTTAAAGAACCTATCCATGTAGGAGAATAGAGCACCTACTCCAGAAACAGTAAGAGAAGAAGTATTATCCTCGAACCTTGTGAAAGATCCTCAACAGTGTGAAGTTACTATGCTAAGAAAATATAAAAACAAGAATGGAAAGAGGAATCTAGAGATGCAGATCACAGGGAAGAAAGCAAGAAAGCTCAGTAAGAAGAAATCAAATCTAGAAAAATTGCAGGAGGTTCTAGAGAGGACTTTGCAGAAGGAAGGTTTGCAGAACTTGAACCTCATCGAAATAGCATAACAACACTGACCGACACTTCAAATCTTTCCCTCGCATGATGTTGAATACTTTGCATAGGTTCAAGCCACTTGCGAAGTTCCATGCAGATAGGCATTTCATTTACATCACTGTGCATGGGGACGAACACAAGGAAGAGCTCCAGTCCTATTACAAACTCACAGAGGAGGACATGGAAGAAACAACCAAGGAATGGCCTGCAGAGTTCCTTGTACTGGTCGAACAGACAGAACTCTCCGACTTAGACCTCATCGGAAGTCCTATAGTCACTCGAGAAGAGTATGATGGAATCAAAAATAACATAAGGGAGAAGACGAAAGAAGTACAGGAAATGAGCAACGCATCAAAGGAAACTACACCAGATTCGCCAGGAGGAGGAGGAGATGACGAGTAGACTAGGAAGATAACAAAGGGGAAAAAAAAAATAGGAACATGGCGAAGTGACACCGCCTAAGGATCCCATCACGGAGGTTGAGACATCTAAGAAAAGAATGGTTTCCCCGAAGAAACCATCAACACGACAGAAATCACGAGAAAATAATCCTCCATTACAGACTGTGCTCACGGTGGATGATATTGAACTCATCATCGTCGCTATATCAGATACCTCAGAGGACATTTTATAGCGAAAGGAAGCTAAATAGGAGACAATCTTTGATAGGATCGAGGCGGAGCTCAAAGGGGTACATCATGCTCTTTATTCAAATTGCACAATGTCTACTGCATCGTTGTCGTCAGGGGGCATAGAAGTAGGAGATGAGCCTGTTGAGCTACGCAGATTAGCAGATTTGAAAAAGGCTTTCCTTCGTCGGGTCCAAGAGGAAAAGGAGTAGGCCACAAAGGCATTAAAGAAAGCAAAGGAGGAAGACTTAGAGCAACGTCGGGTTGCGCAACAAGAGAAAGATGACCTCCAGGCGAAGTTTGTAGAGGATAAAGCACAGATCCAGAAGGAAAAAGAACAGTTGCTCACAAAGTAGATTGGAATTAAAGAAGTAGTCACTAGAGCAATTCACTCTGTGTCGGTCCTTGCATAGATAGAATAAGACACAATGGAGAGTCAAGTGGAGAAGCTCACTGAATCTATTCAACAACGTCAAGCAAGAGTGGCAGAACTGGAATTGCAAGCAGTGTCAAGCACTCCATAGGAAGTGTGAGACCAAAGAGAAGAAACTGTCAGGAGAACAGTAGAAATAATCAAGGCGTTGGCCTCATAATGTAAGCTACTCAGCAATCGCAATGCACAGACCTATGAGCACCTCCCAGAGGACCCAGAACTAAGAGCATTAGAAGCACATCTTCAAGAGGCAAAGAAACAAGCATCGACAGTGCAAGCACAGCTGAAACTGCTTTCAGTGGTTGAGAAGATGAAAAGGTCATAGGAACAATGTGCAATTTAGTAGCAGGTCCATGCCATCCAGAGTAAAGTCATGGAAGTGACCCAGAGACTCCAGCTGGTACAGGATGAAGCCTGCACAATTTTTGAGGAGATAGAGGGACAAGGATCAAAACTAGAACAAGTAGTCACCTCGGTGGAACAATGCTTGGAAGGACCAGTCATAGAGAAAGTCATCCAGGAGTTCGCCGAGCAGGAGACTCTGGCGAAGCAACAAGTTGAGGCAGCTCGAGCCAAGCTCAAGGCCTTCGAAGCAGAGTTGCCCAGGTCAGAGTGACTCGGGACAAGTCACAGGTGAGTGTTGGGGGCCTGTTGGCCCTCGACCAAGTTTTGGAGAACCATGGTCGTGTTTGACCATTTTTGGGACTTCGACAGGCTGGTCAAAGATGGAACGCCCAGGCGAAGCGGAGATTGCGGGATAACACCCCCTTTTGCGAGATTTTTGGGGATTAAGGTTTATGTAACAGGTATGGGATGTCAGCCCATGGGATTACCCATGTTTAGGCCCCATTTTTAATGTATAAATAGATATCTAGGCGATGTAAGAAAGGAGAGACCTAGTAGAATTGGCTTAGTGCAGATCTAGAGGATTTATGCATACTATGTGTTAAGACTTGCAGAGTTAAGTGCAAGTGATTGTAAGAAGCTTGTGTGCAGACTGTGTAAGAAGGCTTTGTGTTGAGACCTAACTTGGGAAAGGAGGATATGATGAGCTATGCGCAGATCTCCTGTCCTATGTGGAGTTGGTTTTGTGGCTCTGTGCATGTAAGAATATTGAAAGAGGATAATAAAGAAGAAGAAGAGTTGGTGGACGTATCCCCACACTGGGGGTGAACCACTTACATCATGTGTTGTAATTGCTTTGTACTATTGATGTGATTTATCCTTAGTGTTGAATCTTTATGTATGTTAGATGCATCTGATGAAGTAGATTAGTGCTTAATAACTTGAATGAATGCTAGATTTGTTGATGCTATGTGCTAAATGGTTAGATATTCTTAGATTTGGTTGAATATTGCGTTGTTATGTAATTAGGGATTTTAACATGCGAAGTGAATAAGGGTAAAATCTAATGAATGCTAACTGCTAAGTGCTTTGTTAAGCATTGTGATCAAAGATCTATGTCCCAGCTAGGTTGTAGACACTTGAGTCCTACAATCCCCCCTACCTCTACCTCGGGTGAGACTTCATCTTCTTCGCATGTGTTGCCTAAAGGACTGGTAGTACGGGTTTTGTTGGTGTGTTGTTGAAGCATTGAACCCTGGGTTTGCCCATGTGCCAACACAACATGATGATGTAATGGTCATAATTTTTATTCAAACATTGACAAGATTGGATTATGAATGGTTTATGTCTCTTCCTAGAAGATCAATTTCATCATTTTATGATTTAGAAACTATGTTCTTGACTATGTATGCTCCCCCCAGTAGCATAAAATATCGTACTTACACAATTCACTCAAATTCGTTTGAAAATAGGTGAAAGGATTAGAGATTTTAATCTAATATTTTTCAAGACATTAAATCAAATCCTTGAATAACAAAAAGGAATGCTCTAGTCATACTTTGATTTTATAAGAACGTGAAACCGACAAATGTAGAATTTTCTATCAAGTCTTCACTAATTGAAGAATTAGATGGAGTTATGCACAAAGCATTAGATTTGGAATAAATCATGCTTGAAACAGATGTTGATACTGGGATTATCCTCGAGAAATTTCAAAGACAAATGGATACTCTCACTATCTCAAATTAAGGAGCATCGACCTCAAGGAATGTTAAAAATTGTGGAACAAAGAATATTGAAAAATAGAGGAGTCGGTGGAGGGATTCTTCAAGGTGTAATCCACAATGTAAGAAACAATCCCATTGTAACTCAGGAGGCAAAGAAAATATTAGAAATAACTCATATGAATCGAATGATTCAACAAATGCAAAATGAGCTAACAAGATTAAGAAGAGGAGAAAATTGTGTTCCCATGAATAACAATCTCAGAATTTCTATTCAAGAACAGAGAAGAAACCCTCCTTAAGAAAAGAGGATCATAAATGATGATACAACTGAAGAACACAGAAAAAGAGAAACTAGGGTACCAAATCCTAATGTTGTCATATTAGAAGAGATTTTTGATGAAGAAAAATTTGAAAATTTTGACCAAAAGGCCCAAACCATTCAATATAAAGTCTTGAATCTATACAGACAGATGAAGGTGAGTTATCCTTATATATTTTTTATAAACACGAAGAGATAGATATCTCACAAGAAAATGTTGTGAAAACTAGAGCACAAGTCAATAGATTCAAAACAAAATAGGCTATTGAGAAAGAAAAAGAGAAAGAGAAAAAAAAAACAAATGTTGCAGAAACATCAAAGCAACAAACACATTCCAATCAAATAAAGAATCCTCCATAGATGAATTGTAATGTGATTGATGATATAACCAATTTGAGTATTACTCTCCCTTTCAAGGAATTTGTAAACATACCACAACAGAGAGAAAATACTCTTAAGATTATGGATGAGCCAAATACAAGAATCGAAGCTACTGTAACAAATTCAAAGCTTCAACAAAAAATTTCAGCAGTTAAAACCAAGGGTAAAGTGCCACCTTGATACATCACAATAGAAAATCATGATGTAGTATTACATATTTTTTTGGTTGACAGTGGGGAAACCAATAATATCATGTCTTTGTCTATAATGGAAGCTCTGGGAATATGATGCATAAAGTATTATGAAACTATGGAAATTATCTATGCGATATAATCAAGAAAGGTCCCAACATATGGGGAAATCAAAGATTTATGTGCTTGGATAACTACAACACCCCATATCACAAACTTTTTCACAATTATAGTGGTGGGATTGCCTCCAACATATGGAGTAGTTCTAGGAAGAGATTGGTTCTCACTAATTTTATGTTACATCATGAACGATGGAAGATGTATGATCTTACAAAAAAAAGAAGGAACAATGGTGAAGGTTCCCCAAGAAGCCAAGAAGCAAATTTATTTCAAAAAAAAAGATAATGAATTGATGCAGGATTATATCAATGCCATAATTGGAAACTATGTTGCGCTAGACCCAGAGTATCCTACTATTTCAAAACAAGAAGGAGAAAATTATTATGAAGGATTTTGGAAGATGTCCTTTGATGGTACCTAATCCAAATCTGGAAGTGGAGTAGGAATTGTTTTCAAAATCCCCAACTCATTCATATATCCACAGACCACCATAATTGAATTTCCTTGTACAAATAATGAAGTGGAATATGAAGCATTAATACAAGGGATGAATCTTTCACTACATTTGAGAATAGAAAACTTGGTGATAACCGGTGATTCTGAACTAGTTATAAATCGTATAAAGAAAAAGTACAATATCAAAAATAAAAGTTGAAATTTTATGTCAAAAGAGTAAATGAACTCATGAATTCATTTAGTTCATTTAATGTCTCCTTCATCCCAAGAGATAAGAATCATAAGGAAAAATAACTGACAGTTGTTGCAAATTTATTAAATTTGGATGATTCACATAATCAAAATACATTTCAAGTCAAGAGGATTTCCAGGCCTTTAGTTCCCGATAATCAATATTTTCTCCAAGTATTTGAGAATGATGAGCAATTGGATAAATTTATGGTTGATACACATGATATTGTAGAAAGTCTTGAAGATCAAAGTAATGTATCTCCTTCGAAGGATTGTATTAACTTTGAATCTCTTTTTACAAGAGATGACCGAACTACAATTCCCAATTTGAAAGAATAATTTTATGTTATAAAAGTGCATGAAACTCAGAAAATAAATATTGACACTCAAGATTCTATGAAGTATCTAAATCTCAGTACCAGTTGCACTAAGAAAGAAGTTGATCAATACACCACTTTGTTCAAAGAATATTATGATTTTTTTGCATGGACACATGGTGATGTAAAGGAGTGTGATAAATACATAATTCAATATATCATACCACTAAAAGAAGGAACAAAGTAGGTTAGGTAAAAATTGAGGATTGTGAATCCTAAGTTGAAACCCCTTGTAAAAGTTGAGTTGGAAAAGTTGAAGAAAGCTTGAATAATCTTTGTGATTACTGTTACACATCAAATTTTCACACCTAGGTACCTCACCCTAAGTGTCTCAAGTGTTGTAAAAGTGTCATATGCACCTTGCTAAGTGTTGCATACACCTAGACACCATGGAATAACATATGTCACAATCCCTATTCAATGTGGAGGATAAATATATTATATGAAGGTCAAAATACTATGTGCACATGAATTATTATTAATATTCATGAAAAAGAAATTAATTTAGTGTGAGAATCCACCTCACATTAAGTTTCCTATTTTTTAGGGGGCGTTGAGGATCTCATGGATGGTTGAAATATTTCCTCCTTAAAATCCTTGAGAGATATTTCCTCCCTAAAATCCTTAAGAGATACTTTCTCCCTAAATATCTTGGAGATACCATTTTAGTGGATCTGATGAGTGATCCTCTCCATGGTGGTTAAGCTTCCAAATCCTATACAATGAGGGATTTCCATGGAGAAAAGACAAGAGAGGCAGATTAGAGGTATCAAACTTATGATCTTGGGAGAAAGCTTTTAGTTATGATCTTGGGAGCATTGCGCAAGGGCTAGACAAGGAGAGCTTGGAGGATTGTTGCAACATCGTCCATGGTTGTAAGTAATATTCTTGAGTTCTCATATTAATATATGCTTGGCCTATTTCCTTCTAGATTATGTATCTTTACATATGCTTGTTTACTATAGATGAATTTGTTTAATATAGTATGCTAGAGTAGGAGTTTCCTTGTGTCCCTTTGTTGTATTTGGTTTGGAGGTATCAAGATATGCGAAAGAGTTTGGAGATCAAGCTCAAATTGGAGCAGTGAGGACAAACACTGGAATAAGGTGCATCACACTTTATTCCTTCTCTTTCTCTTT
This sequence comes from Picea mariana, assembly GCA_032191745.1. Lineage (NCBI taxonomy): Eukaryota > Viridiplantae > Streptophyta > Pinopsida > Pinales > Pinaceae > Picea > Picea mariana. The sequence continues at coordinate 13,798 of JASDQU010884900.1, forward strand.
TTGAATAGTTAAGAAAATATCAAAGGGGTGTTAGTGTCCAATGTTAACATCTTTCTGTCTTGGTAGTAGGGGTCTAGAATCTAAGAGGATATTCACATGTCCTCAGGGGAATTTTCCTACAACATCGAGAGGGAATAAAAAGAAAGGACATGGTAACAATCATAAGGGTGGGAGGAATAATGATAATAAACCCAAGGACAATGCTAACAATGACATATTGAAGGTTAATGTTGTTGAGGGAAAGAAAGAGAGGCGGAAGGTGAAATTCCCTTGTAAGATTTGTACTGATGATCACCTTACCCACTTGTGCCTCAAACTCGAGGAAGATGCGAGGCTTTTATCTCTACTGCCTATTGTGCTAACTAATCTTTTTTCGCATAATTAGAATATGGCCTAGATCTCCTCTAATGCCGGAAATGTGATGAGTGGGAGTCAAACCCATTGGCGCATGATGGTGACTATATATGCATAAATATGGTCAAGTCTTAGATTAATGTAGCCACTCGGTCTCGAATTATAGTTCTTCACAGGTTGTTATAGAACTCGAGTCTCCCCCTCCTCCAGAAATTCCTTTACAAATTGAAAATCCAGAGCCTCCACCTCGTATTCCGAAAGGAGTACACAAATGCTCTACCCACAACCCTAATTCTAGAGCTGCCCAAAACTACTCTATTTTTAAGGACCTGGGTCAAACCCCTTGTGAAATGTCATATTTGGAGGTACTCCAGACGTTTCCTTCATAGAGGAATGCCTTGTTATCTGTGCTAGGAGATCTAGACCCCTGCGGATCTAAGGTTATCAAGTTTTACTTCATGGATGTGAAGCCTTGCTTGACTTACCATGTGGCCTTTCAAATCCATGTGGATTACTCAAAGTATACCATCAAACATATTGTTATTGATGAAGGAGCTACAACATGCGTGATGTCCTTAACCTGTTGGAAAGACATTGGCTCTCCAACCTTCTCTCAATCTCTGACTATGTTGACCGCATTTAATGGTCATTCTTTCTATCCCCACGATATCCTTCCTACATTTTTGGTCCAATTAGGTGGGAAGACAATGGAGGTGGATGTCGAGGTGGTTGATGCACCCCTTGACTATAAATTATTACTAGGGAGTAACTGGACTTATTCTATGACTACAGTCATGCCATCTATTTTCTGTACTTTATGTTTTCCTCACGATGGGAAAATCATGACAATCGATCAGTTATCCTTTTGGCATGCTAGTCCCAATGCATCAGTTGGACCTTCGATCCCCATGATTGACATTTCTCAGTCGTAAACTAAGGATATTGGTGTCGGAATGTATTCCTCCCTTATGGGAACCTTTGATTTCGTGGCATCGATTCATCATATATGTGCCATGTCCAGTAGGTCTACTTTGTCAATGAAGTATGTTCCTTTTCGCACTTCGTATTTTAATGATCCTTGGACCCTACCTTCCTCGAGATTGTCTTGTGAAGGTCAGTCGCATATTGGAATAGAAATTCCACTATCATTGGCAAAGATAGTGTCTCAGTTTGTTCTCGACTCTACTGTCGACCCAGATCTTGTCCCCTCGCAGATGGACGAGGAGGATCATGTTCTCTGGCCCATAAGGGCCACCTCATCATCTTGCTCACGTGATTGCCTCGATGATACTTTACCTTCATATGAAGCAATCTTAGAGGCCATGAATGGTTCGGATAGGCCATGGGATGATATGCATCATCACTCTTACTTCATCCCAAAGCTTCCTAGAATCAAACAGGACAATTTTAGATCTACCTTGAGCAATATAGTCGATCACATCGTAGTTCCACTAGATACGCACGACATTTATGCCGAAGGAAACATGGCGAGTATTTCTCCCACCGCCATGATCAACATCTCTCGTATTCCTGGTAAAGTTGAAAATGTAAATATTGGTGCGGATTGTTCGCCTAAAAAATTCAGATCTACACCAAGATCTTCAAAGAATTTCTCGATGTATTCACTTGGTCATATGAATAGATTCCAATAATCGACCCTCGAATTGTCAAACATGATTTTAAAACCTACCTGGATGCTAAAAATGTTCAGCAACGACTTAGAGTTGTTAATCCTAGGAAGGCCCTTGCTATTAAGGCAGAGCTAGAGAAGCTTAATGCAGGTTTTATCTACCCAATTCACTTGACTGAATGGGTATCCAATATTGTTCCTATGAATAAGAAGCAAGGAACCATCCCTGTGCATATGGATTTTCGAGACCTGAATAAATCATGTCCTAAAGAAAACTTTTCGACACCTTTCATGGATCATATCCTCGATGAGTGTGTGGGAAGCGAGGTTTTTTCTTTTATGGACGAATTTTCAGGATACAACCAAATTCATATTAAAGCTGAGGATTAACATAAGACAACATTTATTTGTCCTTGGGGTACTTTTGCATACTGGAAAATGATTTTCAGCCTTAAAAACGTTGGAGCAACCTTCCAACGAGCCATGACCTTCGCTTTTCACGATATCAAGCATATAGTTGAATCCTACCTCGATGATCTCATTGCTCACTCTCGCAAGAGAGTGGATCACTCTACCCACCTTCGGCTAGATTTTGAAAGATGTTGGTATCATCGCATCTGTATAAACCCTCATAAGTGCATCTTTTGTGTTAGGTCGGGTCATCTTTTAGGATTCTTAGTCTTTGAGACTGGGATCATGGTGAATCCTTTAAAGGTTGAGACAATACTTTGATTGCCTCCCTGACGCAATATTCGTCAACTTCAAGGTTTACAGGGGAAAACTAACTTCTTACGTCGGTTTATAGTAAACTATGCCAATATTACTAAGGGTTTCATGCATCTCTTGAAGAAGGGCACTTTGTTTATATGGGATGAGCAAGCCCAGGAATCCTTCGATGCTATTACAAAAGCCTTGGTATCGATGCCTTTGTTGAAGCCTCCAGACTATAGTAGAGATTACTTTATTTATATCATCGCATCTGAATGAACGGTTGGTATGTTTTTAGTTTAGGAGGATGATGAGCTCCATGAGCACGTCATTTACTATCTTAGTCAAAAATTACTTGGCATTGAACTCAAGTACTCTCATGTTGAGAAGCTAGCTTTGGTTGTCGTACACGTATTTCAAATATTACGACACTATATATTGCTTTGAAAAACTACCGTAGTTGTTGATGTCAACCCATTTCAATACATCCTTACTAGGCATATCATAGTGGGGAAATATAATAAATGGATTTTCATCTTGCAAGAGTTTGATCTTGATTTTCCTTTAGCGAAATCCAAGAAATCGCTAGTTTTTGTTGAGTTGATATCAAACTTCCCTCAGTTAGATGAGGACATTATTCATGTTGATTCATTTGCGGATGAACACATTTTCCTTGTCTCATCTTTAGACCTCTAGTATGGAGACATTTTTATCTATCTTCAAACCTTGAAGTTCTCTCAACACCTTTCGAGAGACGATCGATGGCGTATGCAGTATCAAGCTAAGAACTACCTTATCATCGGTGACACTTTGTATCATCGAGGCATAGATAATATCTTGAGTCATTACTTGACTCATGAGGATGTTGAGTATGTTCTTAATGACTGTCACAGTGGGGCTTGTGGTGGTCATCTATTCGGGCTTGCGATAGCCCAGAAGATATTACGAGCTAATTTTTTTTGGCCGTCTATTTTTAAAGATTGTGTTGAAGTGGTCAAGAAGGGTCACCCTTGCTAGGTTTTCACTTAGAATATGCACTCGCATCTAGCCCCTCTTCACTTGGTCATCATCGTCAGTCCATTCACCAAGTGGGGGGTGGATTTTGTGGATTGCAACCCAACTTAGGTTGGGGGGCATCAACATATTATCGTGGTCATAGACTACTTTACTAAGTGGGTCAAGGCCATGCCTACAATTAAATATGATGGTAAGACTGTTGTTTTTTTCATGTTCAATCAAATTATAGCCCGGTGTTAAGCACTCAACACACCCTAAAAGTATTTGCGAAATATTTTTCTTTTTGGGTACCACTTTTCATTTTTCTAAGTCAGAGTTTGTATCATGGATGAATGGATTTTCTTTATTCTATTTCATCAAATCTTATCATCGGCCATTTTGTTTGGTTTTGATGGATTGAACTTTTGTCTAAGTAACAATGCACGATAGGCATGAAAGGTACACTGTTTAAAACTTTTAGCAATCGTCGATCGACGAAATTTGGCCTATAAGATAGTATTTTAACATCATTGATACCCTTCAGCGTTGGCAAGTTTCGAGAGGTAAATCGCAAATAGAATAAACTTCCATCATTGATTTTCGATTGCCAACACATCTTCGGCGTCAGCAGAATTCGAGAGAGGAAACTGCGGAAATTTTCACTTTAATGCTTCGCCAATCGTCGATCATAGATCCTCATTACGACATTGGCGTCGGTAGAACATGGTGCGAAAACCAGACTTATGTCTAAAGGAAATCACCAATGTCGATGAAATGTTTCCCATGGAAATGTTGAAATCAACTACCACGTGTCTTTTCCGTGTAAGCAGTTCGTACGATGCAGCTTGTTTTCCATGTTCTTCGTATCATGTCTGTATCTCCAAGTCATCATTTCTACGTCATCATTGTACAGAGTTTTGGGTCGGCGTCGGAGCTTTCGCGTAAAGGTATCAATAAAAAAAAATAAACATTTAAGAAAAAGTATCGAAGTCGATCCACTCGTTTTCTATCGACAGACTGATAGGATATCATATGAAGGGAGTTTTTCACCGAACCTTCTACATTCTACTTCGGCGATCCTGACTGCTCTACCTTGCCTTTTTCCCCCGACGTCGATCATACCAGTGTTGAAAATATGAGAAGGGTCGATAGTTTGATGGGATACTTTCAATAGGGATAAGATCAGATTTTGTTATTTAAGAGGCCAATTAATGTTTCGCTCAGCCCACGTTACTATCTCGTGCGTCGACCAAAGAGTAGAAGTTTGAATCCGTTGATGGACTATGAAGTAACTTGCTCCTGCACCACTAGTTTTCATTGTATTTAATCCCGAGCGTGATTCAGATTTAGTGATGGATTGTCCAGGGTGCATTTAATACCTTGAATTTAAGAACTGATGCGACAAGGTAAGTATGCTCTCTGTTTAAATTCCAAATACATATTCAAATGTGCCATTTTGTGCACAAATATTTTATTCCTTGGATTAATTGAAGGAGAGAGAGAGCACGTCGAGGAGCTTACAATCGATCTTTAACTTTAAACTAGGTTGATATTGTGCAAGGAAGAAGAATGCATTGTCTTCGTCATTTCTACATTTGCAATTACATCCATAGTACTTTTAGAGGTTGGTATCTCACTCTGTCTGTTTGTAGAAAATTCCTCCAAGAAAGTGGATAACCAAGTGATCGCCAAGGGCGAATAAAATAAAGGAACCAGAGGTCGGGGAAGGATCTATGTCAAGTGTTGCAAGGGAGTTGTATTTTGCCTCAAAGATGAAATTGGTTATCCACACATCCACCAAGAAGCAATTTTTCCATCCTCCAGCGTTCAGCGACACAGAAGCGACCACAGGGTATAAAGTGGTGCTCCCGCATTGGGGTGAACTATACAACAAAATTAGTTAGGAGGACTACCCTAATTTCACGCCTCATAGCAATTCAGATGTCCAAATATTGGATGATGAGGTGTTTCCAAACATCCGGAGGTCAAATCTGCACTGGGTGGCTGGTCGGACCCTAGATCTTCCTTGCATTGAGACCTTGGGATGGATAATTAACCATGCTGACATACACAGTAAAGTGCACAATCAACAATGAACAAGGCGAGTGTGTATTTTTTTTTCCTTCCAACAGAGATGTAGAAGTACTAAAAGCTCAGAGACCCAGAGGAAAGGCTAAACACAAACTTCATGGTCAAGTTCTACGAGATTCATGATACGAGCCGATTGCTAGCCTCGTGGTGGAAATAAGACAAGGAATTCACAAATAGGAGCACCGAATGGTACAACATAGTAAATATCTGAGAGCCATACATGTATCCGATGGAGTTAATCTATTAGTTATATGGAGAAAAGGATTGCTCCAAATTTTTAGAGGCATGGATGCCCTTAGCATACACCGTGGAAATTTTGGGGACCAGCTTCAATTGGGGAGCCATTATCTCCAAGAAACTCAGTATAAATATTTCACAGGATCAAACACCAAAGGAAGGAGAATTTATGACCTTCTACATGGCATTTTACTTGTTGGATGTAATTTACGCAAGGAACATTTTTGCAGGTATGAATTTGAGTTGGCATATTTTTGAATTTCATGTACATGTCTATTTCAACATATTGTGGGAAAATAGATACAAGAGAGCATATGCTTTAATATATGATGAGTTCCTAGCCATGGTTTACTTCCTCATCTTCAGAAAAGAGTGCCCTCTACTTTCGGTGGTGGAAAAGAGGATGATAGCAAAAGTTGGCTGTTGGTACTTCGAAGAAACTAACACTTATATTAGAGTGTTTGGAACTGCCGACGCACCCCACCTTCCCCCTTTTCATGTCCCGGATCACCTCATTTTGGGGGAGATCTACTACCAGACCATCTTGCAAGACTACAATGCCTCCCTAGTCAAAGAAAATCCACATAGGATTTTACATAGGATTTTACATGGTCAGAGACATTGCACATCTGAAACAGGAGGGGTTGAATTAGCTCGAGTATCAATTTCATACAGGTCACTTTCACAAGCATGATCCCAAGGGCTTATTTCCCTAGCACGCGGTGCATGTATCCTCCTATTGGCCATATTCTCATGATAATTTTGAAGACGAAATCTTCAATGAAGGTGCCCAGGACTAGGGGGAAGTACTGCAAAGAAGGGCCAACCCAAATATGACTACGTTCAAAGTGATGTCCATGGATGAGCAGGTTGATACAATAGAGAATACAACTCAAGAAGCTCTCAAGGTCAAAGACGAAATCATAACAGTGGAAGCAGTAGAGGCACGAAGGAGGGGAATGTTGTTGTTGGAAGAATCCTAAAGAGCCATACAAAGGGCAGAACAAGATTGCCCACTTAACCCTTTGATTGAACCGCTGAGGATTACCCTGATCAACACTAGCAACTAGGAGGTAGAGCCAAATGGCTCAAGTCCCACTCCACCAACAAAAATTGTCAATTGGGAAGAAATTGTCCAGGTGGGATCCCTGATAATAGCTACAGTTCAGCAAATGCTAGCAGGAGTATCAAGCGGAACATGGGTTCCATTCGTTCTTATGGACCTAATCAAAATATATGATGATGATGAAGGCTCGAAAGTTTCACACATATCTCTGGTTGTAATCACCCATAAGGAAAGCCCAGGTGAAGTATTTTCTATGGATCCCGATGAAATTGTACCAGAACCTTAGGAGAGCGGCCAGGATGCCAGAATCACTTTTGATGTTGAATTGCTCAGTTTACTGGAAACACAGCCGACATGAGAGACTCAACAACATGATTCCATCTCCAAAGATGACATGGACATGGGTGAAAAAGAAGGAACAATGAAGCTACCAGAAATCGACAACCCACCAGCCGAACCTTCAATCGATATTGAGCTTATGTCTACTCCCTCATCTCAAGTGAAAACACAACTGATCATTGAAACCAGGTAGGATGATCAGTCTATAGAGCATCCAAGAAACTCCCCTGCCAAGGAGTCGAGTGGAACCAGCAATGAAACAGAACAAGAACCAGCATGAGAAGAAACCATACAACATATCTACACACCAGGAAGCCTGGGTAATACATTCTCTTGGGGAGATCAACAGATTCTGGAGCCTATAGATGAAATCATCGACATGTAGGCCATTTCTTATGATGGAAAAAGAGAATTTGTGATGAAAAGGACGGTCAAGAAAAGAAAACTCACCTTGGATAGCACTATGTTCATAACCATGGAAGAAACACTATTTGATACAGAGCATGCTAAGATGATTGAACTCATTGGAGCTGGAATGGCCATAATGGATGCCACACTTAACAAAGAAAAGAAGGACGAAGAGGAGGCAACCGCCATGAGAAACGAATTGGACCATCTTCGTCATTAGGCTGAGTACTACCAGAACTCAACACATGCGATGGTACTCTTAAAGAGTGAGTTCTGAGAAATGTATGGGAAATTCAAAAGAGAAAGAGACCTCTTGACCACTTGAATATCTGATCTTCAAGAATATACTTTAATGGGGATGGTGACCTGCAAAGATATGCAGCGAAGGTTCTAAAAGGCACATCAGGCCTTAGAACGAATCGACTACATCAGTGAAATATAGAAGGTTCGTGATTCAGAGGAGCATGGTATCTGAGTGTTGATGGATAGTAGCATTGCTCGAATATGAATAACATTCGAACACTAGGTGTCCATGGTCCAAGAGCCTCGGCGAAAAATGCAAGACAGGTGGACACAATGCGAGAAAAGCTTGGAGAATATCAACCTGGAAATAAAGGACATTAATTTTCCATAGTTTGGTCCGCCGAACGATTTCACCAACTTACAAGATAATTTTAAACAACATGAAGAGAAATACCTATCATGGTAAACGGATATTTCGTAGAATTCAAGCATGATCCCGAATCTAGTGGGGAATTTCATGGAACCCCCGATCAAAGCTCTGGCAGTCTTACATTGGTTAAGTGTCAAATTGATTAAGTACAAGAAGCAGGCAGTAGAGATAAAGGAATTCCTCTCCACACCGATGGATTATCATAGGTTCCCTTATGAAAACACATGCGAAGACCTCTTCTTCTAGTGGTTAAAATATGATAGAAATAATCCACTACAGTGAAAGGATCAAATGATCTTAGGAGAAAAAAGAGATAAAAATCTGCCACATGTCATTTTGTTTCACTTAACACAAATTTTATTAGTGATTTTTATCTTAGTGATTATTTATAAATAGGAAGATCGACCTTGTGCTTAAAGGTCGATGGTTTTTGAGAGAAAGACTTTTCTGGAATTTTGTAATAGAACTACTTATGTGCAAGTTTATTTTAATTAAGAAGTTTTGGTTAAAACCAAAGACACTTCTATCATCTAAGGCGTGAATGTGTCTAGACCGAGGAGGATTATCTATGTCTTTGGATTTGATATTTGATGCTTTGTTGAGTAAGAGTTGTTGTACATGTATTTAAAGTTATCTTATGATGTTGTAACAGTTCTTTTATTCTAATTGGTGACTAGAAATCGATTGTGTTAACCTGTGATTGATGATAGAGTATTGGAAATTACTTTTCTTTCACTAACTTCTTATCACATGTATGTTTCTTTTCTTTAAATGTTATCTCAAATGATGTTGAATTTCCACTAATTAAAATGGTATTAATGATAGTTTGAATTTGTTTAGATATTCTTCGTTTGCATGCTAGGGTAAAGGTTATCCTAAACCCAACCTTTCCCACAAAACATATAGTTAGATTCTCTTTATCATCTAGTTTAGAGTTTTATCTACTTTTTGTTTTAATGTTAGAAATATAACCAAAAAAGAGAAATGCCTAGCCTAAGAAGATGGATTAACAGAAAAGACATATATGTCAGTCACAATTAAATCCCATCGATAAACCCAACCAAATCGAGAATATGGAGAACCTTACCACTCATCAAATGCTTATTAGTCTAATTAGGCATCTTATGTAGGTTTGGTTCCTGTTGTTGAGTTAAATGGGTCTCATACCCCTCAACAGACTTGGTTCTGGAAGGAGGGCCTTGAATGAATGGCTAATAATATTTATGATAATATATTATGCATAGCCTATAGATTCAAAACATCCCACATGCATGGATAGTAATTCTCAAGACAACCCACATACATAGAGTACTCCTGAGACGAGTAACTCACCTCAGCGTGACAAACAAGAACACCTATTATCTGAAATACCTTACACTCTTCTCCATGAGGAGTTGAATAATTTCAGAAGAATCACAAGAGCTTATGCCTGACAAATTGGAGCATTACATTTAGCTCATTTATTTCCTCGTAGAAAACAAGAAAGCAGACCAGTTGTTGACACCCATGACCAGGTTTTTGTTCACACGGTAGAATACCTTATAGATTTTTCCCTTACTAATATCAAACAACCCCTTAATCTGATGCCCAAAACACCAGCTGGTAACTACTCGAAACCTATTGATTTTGAATCTGACGAGGAAGGGTCTAACTCGGATCGCTCAACTTCTAAATTGGAAGACATGGAGGATAATAACAAAAACAATGAATAAAGGGGAAATCAACCTCAATATAATAAACCATGGTTGTCCATAGGTTCTCTAGAAATCCCAGGACGGGTGCATAATCTACCCCGACATCCAGAAAAATTACTCCTGAAATTTGACTTTGAAACTTCCGGATTTCTTGAGGACCATATCAAGTAGTTCATATTAGCTATAATATTAATGAGCGTACAACATGAAGATGTAGTGTGTAGGATTTTTCCCTATACCTTTGAGAACTCAGCCTAAACTTGGTATTTTAACCTGCCAGTTGGATCCATAACTAGTTGGATGAAGTTTCAAAAGGATTTCTTAAACAAATTTGCAGAAGAAACCACCACGGGGGATTTAATGGTTGAACTTTTTTCCGCCTCTATCAGTCCAAAAGAGAAGGTTAAAGATTTCAACCAAATGTTTACCACTATCCTAAACAAATTTCAACCCGAAGCTAAACCTACCCAAGAGTTTCAAATTGAAGTATATGCTAACGCCCTCCCAACTTCTACCTCCTTGTTCGTAAAAAGGGTTTCCAAACATAAACTAGCTGAAAATGTCGAGGAATCTAAAATGATTGATTCCATATGAAAGGATGCAAAGAAGGTCATATCTCACTGATAAAAAAATAAACCCAACCTCTACCTAAGAGAGGACTTTTGTTAACAACGCCCTCGATAAAACAAGCAGAACCAGGCCCTGATAAAGAAGGAGGAGATCTAGAAAATCTACAATGGATGATAAAAAAAATCTCCAACGAAATTGTAGATATAAAAAGGAGTGTTGGGGAGGGAAACCAAAATCAAATACCTTATAAACCCTTTTTTAAAATAAATCCATCTTTCAAATCTATAGAACCTCCCCCAGCTAACCTAAAGATCGACTTAGGGACTGTAGCATCTGACTCTTTCTGCACGTACCACCAAGAGAATCATTCAAAAAGGGACCGCCCCCAATGGGTGCATGCTATGAATTTAATGGCAAATTGATTCCTAGATGAATTCTCCCTAACCGAACAACCCAGTGGCTCGGCAATAAACACCATCGATCAGGAAAGTCAAGAGCCAGCGAAAGAGACAACCATGTTGTTATGGGATTCCAGCCACCTGATGCCTTTCAACTACACTGATTAAGTGTAGGAACCTCCCGCTGAAGTTCTAGTTGTACATACGTAAGGTAGAAGCCAACCTGTCCAAGATAATCCCACCACTACTTAGTTATCTAGAGGGAATCAAGCAGTTGATCACCCAAAACCCATATTTTCTTCTCAAAAGAATCCCACAAACATACACACACAGGGAGCTCCTAAGCTAGACTATAATGTGGTAGAAGACATAAAGAAGATGAAGGCTAGTGTGTCTATCATGGAAATGTGTAGGATCCCTCAACAAAAGGATTTTCTGTTACAGGCCTTAAAATCAATAAAAGCCCCTATGACAAGCACTAACCTAGGAGAGGTCCCATCTCCCACAAATTTAACAAATAAACCAAGTGTGAATGCTTGCTCTTTAGAAAAAAGAGGAAATCCTTTTGTTCTGCCTTTCCTTTTAATGTTTGAAGTCTTTAACATAAACCTACATAATTGCCTAGTCGATTCAAGGGTATCTTCCAATGTCATGCCATTATCAATCTGCAAGAAATTAAACACAACCCTGCTCAAAAGTGATAAACATGTTATACAACTAGATAGGACTCAAGTGAAGGTTATTGGGGAACTTAAAGATGTCATGATCAGAATGGCTAAACACCCAAAATTTGTTCAAGTAATTGACATAATCGTAGTATACATCCCATGGGCCTATGGATTGTTACTTAGCCAAGATTTGTCCAAGAAATTAAATGGATACTTTAGTACTGACTAAGATCACCTCTAGTTGTCATTAAAGGCACATACAAACATGATTAGGATTGATAGAGAAAGATATCTCAAACATATTGTCACCAACTTAGAGACTCCAAACGAACCCTCGTCGGCAAATTTCCATGTGTTAGGAAACTGCTCCTGTGATTCTGATTTCGACAATTTAGCCCCTCTCTCGTCTGATGTACCTCTCACTCAAAACTCTGAAATGACCTTTCAAGTAAACCTACTGGAAGTCGCAGAAGAAAGCATCTTCTATCAGAATTCTTCATTGGGAGTAGCATACGAGGAAGATGAAAGTGAGAAAATAGCTACGCATGAAGAACTTACTACTTTTTCCTCAAAAGTTTGGACGCTCTACTTTGATAGTTCTAAATTGAAAGACGGGTCAGGAGTAGGATGTATTCTCATTAACCCAAAAGGGAAATGAAAATTCTTATCCTACAAATTCGAACTTGAATGCACTAACAACACTGTTGAATATGAATCTCTAGTCCAACAACTAAAGAAGGCCAAAGACTTAAACGTCAAAGAATTGAAAGTTTTTGGAGACTCAGAAATCATTGTTAGACAAGTAAAGAATACCATTCATTGCAATTCACCTCACTTGAGGAACTACCAACAAGAAGTACATAGGCTAATAGACAATTTTTAGGCCTTCAACATCATTGTTGTTCCTAGAACAAAAAATACTCTTGTTGATTCTTTAGCCACCACAGCCTCGATATTATCTCCTTTAGAAGACTATGAAGCCTCAAGGTTTGCAATAGAACTGCTCTACATACCGTCGTTTCCTAACAACATTTCTAATTGGAAAGTCTTTGAAGGGGATGAACAGATTGTAGATTTCCTTACTAGAATTTTAAGGATTTGGCCATTGATGATGAAATATTCCAAGAAATACTCACAGAATCGAATCTCTACGAATAGAAAAGGGGCACAGATCACCCCAATGACAAACCAAAGTTTCACACAATACCAAAAGGAGTGGCCAGTTTGGATAACCTTTTCGACCTAAGAGAAAGGTTCAGAGGGATGAAAAATGCAAAAATAGGGAGCTCATTCCCTATATACAAAACTATAAACCTAGGCACCCTTGAGAACCCCAAGAATGTCAACGTAGGTAAGGCAGTATCCAAATAAGACAAGAAAGCTCATCTTGAACTATTTAAAGAATATCAATATGTCTTTGCTTGGTCCTACCAAGAATTGAAAACGTATGATACCCTCATTATCCCATACAATCCCATTAAAATCTGGAATCCTTCCAACACAATCTTAGAAAGTACTATCCATCTCTGGAACCCCTAATGTATCAAGAGTTGAAAAAGTTATTAGATGCTAAGATTATCTTTCAGGTAAGACATTCTGCATGGGCATCCAATCTGGTGCATGTTAGAAATAAGTCTGGGGAAATTCATTTGTGTGTGGATTTTAGAAACCTTAACAAACCATTAGAAAAAGATAACTACCCAGTACCACCCATGGAACAACTCTTGTAGACAATATATGGCTCTGAAATGTTTTCGCTCCTAGACAGTTTTTTCGGGATATAACCAGGTCTTGGTTTCAGAAGATGATCGACTAAAAACTACCTTTCAAACCAAGTGGGGGACCTTTTCTTATAAATGCATGCCTTTTGGGTTGATCACTGCAGGAGAAACGTTTCAGAGGGAAATGTATGTAGCTTTTTTTAGGATTGATTAACAAATGTGTGGTAATCTATTTGGATGATGTAACAGTATACTAAAAAAATAAGGAATACCACATTCATCATTTGACTCAGATCTTTGAAAGGTGTAGGAAGTATGGAGTATCTTTGAACCCTAAGAAGACCATATTTGGTGTAGAGGAACAAAAATTATTAGGTCATATCATATCTCGAGAAGGAATCAACATCAACCCTGAGCGGATCAAAGCGATAGCTCAACTTCCTTTGCCTCAAAATAAAAAGGCCATGCAATCGTTTTTTTGGGAAAATCAACTTTGTGAGAAAATTTACTCTTGACTTCGCTGAAACCGTTAAACCTTTACAAAAAATGATTCGCAAAGATGCAGAGTTTAAATGGGATGAAGAAAGGAGAGGAGTTTTCAATCACATCAAAACTGTTATCTCCCAAGCACCAGGGTTACGAAGCCATGACTTTAGCAAATATTGTTTCCTTTATACCGTTGCTTCTGACCAATCCTTGGCTGCAATACTTTCCCAAAAGGATGATGATAACAATGAAGCACTAGTGTCCTTTCTGAGCACCAACCTCCAAGGATCTGAACTAAAAACTACCCTGCTATAGACAAACAAGATTAGCAGTATATAAAGAATTCAATCATTTCATATCCTATATCATGAAGAATCACAGTAAGGTCATAGTACCACATCCAGCGGTCTGATCTATGTTCATTCAATAGGATATGGGAGAAAGGAGGGGAAATTGGATGGCAGTCATTCAAGAATTTTATCTTGACATAAAACCTGCCAAAATAGTCAAAAGACAAGGATTGTGTAAATTGGTTGTTGAGGCCCAAGATCTGATCAACACAGAAGACTTCGGTTGGGAAAATGAACTATTGTTATGGTGTGGAGAAGCCTTATACATCCCTCTTGGGAAAGAATCCTGGTATGGAAACTTGTTTTATCTCCTACATCATGGAACTTGTCGAGAAAACCTAAACCCTAGAGAAAGGAGAGCCCTCAGGTTAAAATCCTCTCAATATCAATTCTTTATATACTGCAAATATTGTTTCCTTTATACCGTTGCTTCTGACCAATCCTTGGCTGCAATACTTTCCCAAAAGGATGATGATAACAATGAAGCACTAGTGTCCTTTCTGAGCACCAACCTCCAAGGATCTGAACTAAAAACTACCCTGCTATAGACAAACAAGATTAGCAGTATATAAAGAATTCAATCATTTCATATCCTATATCATGAAGAATCACAGTAAGGTCATAGTACCACATCCAGCGGTCTGATCTATGTTCATTCAATAGGATATGGGAGAAAGGAGGGGAAATTGGATGGCAGTCATTCAAGAATTTTATCTTGACATAAAACCTGCCAAAATAGTCAAAAGACAAGGATTGTGTAAATTGGTTGTTGAGGCCCAAGATCTGATCAACACAGAAGACTTCGGTTGGGAAAATGAACTATTGTTATGGTGTGGAGAAGCCTTATACATCCCTCTTGGGAAAGAATCCTGGTATGGAAACTTGTTTTATCTCCTACATCATGGAACTTGTCGAGAAAACCTAAACCCTAGAGAAAGGAGAGCCCTCAGGTTAAAATCCTCTCAATATCACCTCATAAATTCTATGCTTTTTTGCGTAAACTATGATGGAGTACTCCTTAGATGTCCTGAACATAATGATGTAGAAAAGGTACTTAAAGAACTCCATGACAACTCGGTAGGAGGACATTTTATAGGAGAAACTACGACTCATAGAATATTAAGGGTTGGTTATTATTGGACCACTTTGTTCAGAGACGCTCATTCGTATGCTAGGAAATATAAATCTTTTCAAATGAGCGTCAGTAGGGAAAAGAGACTATTCATTCCATTCCAGCAAGTGACCATATCCAGACCTTTTGAGCAATGGGGAATCGATGTCATCGGAGGAATTACTCCAAATTATTAGAAACAACATAAGTATATCTTTATTGCAATAGATTATTTCATAAGGTGGACAAAGGCTATCCCTCTCATGCACATTAATGAAAAGGTAGTGATGCAATTTTTAGAACAACAACTAATAATGAGGTTTGGGATGCCTTCCGTCCTCATTTTTACAATGCTGCCTATTTTTCTTCCACACACTTGACAGAATTTGCCCTCGATAAAGGGATCATAATAAGATATTCTGCAAATTATTATCCGTAAGGGAATGGAGTAGCAGAGTCAACTAATAAAAATATGGTGCGAATTTTAAAAAAGAAAGTTTTTGAAAATCAAAGAAATTGGCATAATTTACTTCATAATGCTCTCTAGGCCGATAGAGTGACACCTAAAGAATCCATAGGAAACTCTCCATACTTTCTGGTATATGGGAAAGAATCCATTCTCCCAAATGGATTGTACCTTCCATCTTTACAGCTCACCCAAGCATCAAGAGGTCAGCCCTCATCCGCTCTACAACAAAGGATTGATACCCTTCTCATGTTGGATGAAGAAAGGGAAAAGGCTAAATTTAAGTTCACCGCTCATCAATAGGTAGTTAAAATATGGTTCGACAAACATAAGGCCAAAGAAAAAAGTTTTGAAGTAGGAGACCTAGTCTTAAAGTGGGATAAAGAAAACGAGTCCAAAGGAAAACACTCAAAGTTCCAAAATATATGGCTCAAACCTTTTCAAGTGGCCGAGAAGATGGAAGAAGGCACACACCGGTTGCAAAATCTGAGGGGTGAGTCTCACACCCTCCCGGTAAACGGTTAGGCCCTAAAAGAATATTTCTCCTAAAAAAATGTATTTTGGTGTTTTGTTTGAGTTTCTTTTCTTTTTAGCATACATTTTGATCAAACTGATTGTGTGGGTTTAGGGGAGACCGGTCGCAAATGCCTTTTCTTTTCTTTCTTTTGCTTGTTATTTTCTTTAATTAAGTTGTGTTTTGTAAAGCAGTGGTTAATTTTAATAAATATAGCAGAGTAGAATCTGCTTCGGACCTACACTGGCATGCAAAATAAGAGATATTGAATAGGCACAAAACTTTCAAAGAAGATCTACATCTTGTCTTTGCAAGCGTACTACCTTGGTAAGTGATGAAATATTCGCCTGGTGGTCTAGTAAAGCCCAAAGGAAATGATGGCTAGTTAGAAAGGATCAAATGTAACTCTAGACAGAGCTAGGAAAGGCTTCACCTTAATAGCTTCACCTTGCCAATAACAGATGTCCTCCTCTTCGACTCATGCACAACATTTATGCCAGAAGAAAATGATCTATATTAAAAGGAGTGTAAATTCCGAGAGGGTATGCAGATAAATCTGTTGGGGCTATGGATGCTTGCTGGTAGCGGAGCAAGGTCTGTGATGTCGGGGTGACTCCTCTGGGGCTATGGACACTCACTGGAAGCGGAGAAAAACCATAGAAAGGGAATAATAATAACTAAAAAATGGCCTCGAGCTAGTGAATTCCTTGCCCGACTCTTATCAAAGAAGGGCACGGATCATGACAAAAAGGAACAAAGGTGGAAAAAGGGTTGAACTCCATAGGTGGATTCGGATTCACGAACCTTGGGAAGTTGTGTATGCATTGATAGGATAGGCTCTTCTGAAAGAAAAACCTGATGGTTTCTCAATCATATTTTTGCACCAGCTGAGCCCGAAGGAAGGAGAAGAGATTTTGTTTTCGCCTAGAGAATCGCCATTTGTTGAGCACTCAACACACTCTAAGAGTCTTTGCAAAATATTTTTCTTTTTGGGTACCACTTTTCATTTTTCTAAGTGAGAGTCTGTATCATGGATGAATGGATTTTATTTCTTTTATGTCATCAAACCTTATCATCGACCATTTTGCTTGGTATTGACAGATTGAACTTTTCTCTAAGTAACAATGCGCAATACACTTGAAAGGTACACGGTTTATAAATTTTAGCAATCATTGATCGACAAAATTTGGCCTATAAGATAGTCTTTTAACATCAGTGATACCCTTCGATGTCGAAAATTTTCGAGAGGTAAATCGCAAATGGAATAACGTGCCATCGTCGATTATCGATCATGAAAACATATTCAGCGTCAACAGAATTCGAGAGAGGAAACTACGGAAATTTTCACTTTAACGCTTTGTCGATCGCCAATCGTCGATCCTCGTTACGACGTTAGCGTCAGTGGAACATGGTGCGGAAACCAAACTTATGTCTAAAGGAAATCACCAATGTTGAAGGAATGTTTCCCACAGAAAGGTCGAAATCAACCACCACGTGTCTTTTCCGTGTAAGCAATTCGTAATATGTGGCATGTTTTCCCTACGTCATCTCTTGATGTTCCCCGTATCATGTCTGTATCTCCAAGTCAGCATTTCCATGTTAGAATTGTATGGATTTTTGGTTCGGCGTTTGAGAAAAAAAGAAACATTTAAGAAAAAGCGTCGACGCGGATCCACTCATTTGTTATCGACAGACTGATAAGGTAGCATACGACGGGGGTTTTTCACTGAACCTTCCACATTCTACATCGATGATCCTAGCCGCTCTACCTTGCCTTTACCCCCCGATGGACATCATACGAGTGTTGAAAATATGAGAATGGTCGATATTTTTATGGGATACTTTCAGCAGAGATAAGATCGGATTTTTTTATTTAAGAGGCCAATTAATGTTTCGCTCAACCCATGTTACAATCCAGCATGCCGACCAAATAGTAGAAGTTTGAATCCGTCGATGGACTACGAAGTAAGTTGCTTCTGTGCCGCTATTTTTCATTTCATTTAATCCCAAGCATGGTTCAAATTTAGTAATGGATTGTGCAGGGTGCATTTACAACCTTGAATTTAAGAACTGATGCGACAAGGTAAGTATTATCTCCATTTAAATTACAAAGACATATTCAAATGCGCCATTCTATGCACAAATATTTTATTCCCCGAAGCATTCAAAGGAGAGAGAGAGCACGTCGAGGAGCTTACAACCGATCTTTAACTCAAAACTAGGTTAATCTTGTGCAAGGAAGAGGTATGCATTGTCTTCATCATTTATACATTTTCAATTGCATCCATATTACTTTTAGAGGTTGGTATCTCACTATGTCTGTTTACAGAAAATGCCTCCAAGAAATTCGACAACTAGGTGCTCACGAAGGATGCTTAAACTAAAGGAACTAGAGGTCGGGGAAGGATCTACACTGAGTGTTGCAAGGGAGTTGGATTTCGCCTCAAATACGGAATCGATTATCTGCACATCCACCAAGAATCATTTTCTCCATCCTCCAGCGTTCAACGACATAGAAGCGACCACAAGGTCTAAAGTGGTGCTCTCGCATTGGGGTGACCTGTACAAAAAAATTAGTCATGAGGACTACCCTGATTTCATGCCTCATAGAAATCCATATGTCTGAATATTGGATGATGAGGTGTTTCCAAACATTCGAAGGTCAAATCTGCATTGGGTGGCTAGTCGAACCCCAGTTCTTCCCTGCATCGAGACCTTGGTATGAAAAATTGACCATGCTAACACAGTAAAGTGCACCATAAACAATTAACAAGGCGAGTGTGTTGGTGTTTTCCTTTCCGACGGAGGTGCATAAGTACTACAAACTCATAGCCTCGGAGGAAAGGCTAAACACAGATTTTGTGGTCAAGTTCTATGAATTCATGATACCAGTCGATTGCGAGCATCGTGGTGGAAAGAAGACAATAAATTCACAAATAGGAGCACCAACTGGTACAACACAGTAAATATCTGAGAGCCATACATGTATCTGATGGTGTTAATCTATCAGTTATATGGAGAAAAGGATTGCTCCAAATCTTTAGAGGCATGGATGCCCTTAGCATAGACCATGGAAATTTTAGGGAGAAGCTTCAATTGGGGAGCCATTATCTCCAAGAAGCTCAATATAAATCTTTCACGAGCTCAGACACCAAAGGAAGGAGAGGTTTCGACCTTCTACATGGCATCCTACTTGTTGGATGTAATTTGCGCAAGGAACAATTTTGCAGCAATGAATTTGAGATGGCATATTTCTGAATTGCATGTACATATCTATTTCATCATATTGTGGGAAAATAGATACAAGAGAGCATATGCTTTAATATGAGATGAGTTCCTATCTAGGGTTTACTTCCTCATCTTCAGAAAAGAGTGCCCTCA